>NW_019091362.1:11612032-11653353 GCF_001949145.1 Acanthaster planci
GGACCCAAATCGGACCCAAATCGGACCCAAATCGGACCCAAATCGGACCCAAATCGGACCCAAATCGGACCCAAATCGGACCCAAATCGGACCCAAATCGGACCCAGGGGAAAGAAGATTTTCGTATATTTCCATCTATTTCAGGTTTTCTAAACCTCTCCCCAACCCAATTTTTATACAGTACACAGGACGTTACAATATATTAACACAGAGGCATCACGTACCACATGAAAATTCATAATAGGTTTATTACATGTGTTTAAAAAATTATCAAGTAACTTTTAAAAGGGGGCTTAAACACGAAACCTATTTTTGTACATATGTTTCAGTATAATGTCCTCTTTCGTATGACACCAAGAAATTACAATTGCCGTCATGCACAACTGAGCACAAAGTAGTTAATGGACCCTGTCAAAAATGGCTTTGTCCCTGTTTCCTTCAATGGAAACTTCTGCTGTTATTCTCGTTGCAAACATTACGTAATTTTCAAAAAAGCCATCTCTGGACAGTATGAATTCAACATCAAAACAGCAATGTGGCCCAAGCCATTTCTGCCATAGTCCATTACACCACTATGTGCTCAGTCCTCTATTATGACGGAAGTTCGGATTTCTTGGTGTCATATGAAAGATGACTTCATAATGAAACAGATAATGGTTACCATTTACGAAAACAATTAGTTACATCCAAGAGATAAAATTTCCTTTTAAGATACCCTGTTCACCAAACAATTTACGTTGGCTTTAACAAATGTTCCATAGACATTCGATGGAAGGATATCAGGTCATGCTATGAAATAACCACTTTGCGACAATTTGACACATTTCTGTGTCAGGATCCGTAGCAGTATACTGAATGCTCTTCAAACCAATTTTTATGTTTTCCACATACTGAAGAAAAGCTTATAATGTAGACACAACCTCTTCGAGATAATGTTTAGCAAAATATTTATATTATATGGTAGCACCAGTTTCTCCCCAAAATATCAGAGAACATGTCTTCCCCAGTTAAACTAAAATGAGGAAATATTTTAAAGTCCATGAAATCCGTCGGTAGGCCAAGCTTGGAATGGTCACTGGGTTTCCTTGTTTAGTAAGACTCAATATTAAATTTCCTCAGAAGTTAGGAATTGTTGGTTATACTCTCCTTTAGAGAAACTAGTGCTTTTTACATCGTGTACCTACTACAATCACGGAAGTGGTATTCCATCCTTAATATTTTTGCTGGTAAATTTCCTTGAAGGCAATGTAGTGAAAAACGTCAACGTACTCTAAGAGTTTAAACTAAGAAGAGTTACAACTTACAATACATGTATAAATAACAATTCTTAAGGACCCCTAGTACCTAAACTGCAAATGTTTTGAAATGTCACAAAACATGCCCAAACTTTTGGGGACGCATTCAATTTCATCTTCAGCAGAAAAGTCGTTTTCTGTTCTGGTGCATTCATCATACCAACCGAGTTGAATGAAGTATGCGCAGATACATCTAAGAACATGACATCACAAATTTCAAAAATACACAACAAATAAACTAAAAATCAAGTGACGCAAGATCCAAACTAAACTGCACAATAAATACAGTTCCTTCGAATGTGAAGGAAATTAAAAGATCAGGTTTCCGGAAAGCTATTTTTTTAACACATTTGACCACCACTTACCAAAGTTACTCAGTTCAAGCATGGAGGAAAGAAACAGGAGTTTGAACTACCCAGGTCATAACACCTGGCCAGTTACCGCTTTCTGGCATGCCTGGTAATTTACATCCTTCAAACTTTGTGTACTGAAGTAAAGGAAATTGAATATTCATGTTTTGTTTGTGCATGGTTTTATCTCATAACATCAAATTTAATGCTTCTGCAGCTGCTTATGTTAGGCTATGTGCCCTAAATATTCATGTTCAATTACTGCCCTTCAGGAATGCTTTCTTCTGGTCATTTTGGGAATAAATAGCCAAGTTGTTTATAAGATTTCGTGGTTTGAACCATCTTCATTACGGCATTTATACAAGAGTGTATTACATGAGATCTTATGATCACTCCGTGTGATAAAATTTTGATGCGCATTTTGTTTGTTATGAACCTAGCTTTCCAGTGGTGGTCAACATGTTATTGGCCAGTCTAAGCCAAATTCGTACCAGGTATTTGTCTGACTAAGCTACAAGCAGCGACTGGACGTTTTCATGTTTTCTATTCGTCTGAACCCGATCATCCAGCATTTTGAAGTGACAAAGTTGTGACTCCTGTGTCCTCACTACTCCAAGTTCAAGACTTCACTCACGGCTAAATGTCTTATACATAACTAAGTTAAAGGTTATTCAGTTCAAAACCTCCGTGAAGTTTAGTAGTCTGACGCACTGTCCGCTCGAATTGTGCTTAATTGGTATTATTTAAGGCAGCTCAAAAATCCTCCCCCGCGGTAATGTGGGAGAATCTGTTAAGAAACACCTACCCCAAGAATCACTCCTTAGACAAATTTCCTTTCACGTCTTGTGCTATTTCCTGAAAGTAGTGCACCATCTAGTGCTACGACGCGGAGCCGCCATGTTCGTCTTTTTATTGCACACACTAATGTGGGAGAGGAGTCTACTGCGCTCACAGGATATTAGGGCGATACCATTACATAACTGTTTTGTGACATTTTGACATGGTCCTGGACAGGGATACGTGTCCCTCGCAGTAAATGAATTCTTCATATTGCATATAAAGAAATACTCATTGTAGACAAAACCTGTTGGAGAGTTTTGTGTTTCGCAAAACCTTCGTAGCACCAGTTTTTCCCACAAATAAATATCAGAAAACCTGGCTTCGCTCATCAAATGTTGTAAAGTTTCTGAACCATTCCATGAAATCCATCGGCAGGATATGCTTGGAATTGCCAGTGGATTTCTGGGATTACTAAGACTTTACATTCAATTTCACCAACAGTAGTTAGGTATAGTGCTGTACCATATCTTTTGGAAGAAACTGGTATTTTTTTAAATCATGTATCACAACAATTGACGGAAGTCGTGTTGCATCCTTGTTACCCTTTTAACCAAATTTTCTTAAAAGGCATTGTACTAAAAAAAACGTGCATGTGCTCTAGAGGAAACGAGAGGAGAAGAAAAGAGGTTCAACGTGCAATACATGTATAAATAACAGCTCTAAAGGGCCCCCATACATATGTAACCTCCAAAGAGTCAAAATGTCACAGAACATGCCCCCAGTCTCACAGAGGGTCTCGTTTCAATTCCATCATTAACATTCTGCGTGGCATAATAGTGAAATGTAATTTAAAAATTACACCGCTACTTTTTTATGTTGTGAATGAAATTAACAGGTAAATACTCAGGCAGCATACATTACTTTTTAAAACAGATTTGACAACTACATTTACTTCGGAAGTTGCTCAGTTCCAAACTTCATTGTAGCCTAATGGTCTTATACATAACAAGGTAAATTGGTATAACATACATCACAAGTTTTGGGTCCAATATGATCGTAACCTCTTTTACCAATCAAAGACTGTTAAAAACGAGAAATGTGCACCCTTTTCAATTCCAATTTATGATTTCAAGCGTAACAGTAAACATAAAAAAAAATAGTGTTCTTTCACTGCATATCAACTGTTTAATGTTTCTTCGACTATTTCGTCATTGTGTGATACGCTTGCGTGATGCAAGCAAAAGAATGTTACGGCATCCAAGTTAGTTATCGGCACTAAAAACTGAGGGAACACATTTTGCTTCACTTTCATGCCCTGTGGATTCACATGAAATTGCAGCCTGCCAGAAATTACACGCTGTTTTCTTCCCCTATATTATGACTTTCATGGAAGCAAAGGTTTCACCAGAGTATTCGTCTTAGGAATGTGTGAACAGTATCAAACATTTTTTTATACAGATTTGATTGCTCTTCCAGTTTTACACCATCTGAATTTTTTAGGAGATCAAGGAAAGAGTGCCTTGCTGTAATTTACAACCAAAAAAATCAATTTCATGTACCTATTATACCAGCTTAAACAGTTTACACACCTATGCTAGTCTATTTGATAAAACGATAAAATCTTGTTTGGATGCAACTAAACTTCCCTGAACAAATTTAAGTTTCAGTTCTAGTGGATGGATTCAAGGTAAGGTAAAACAAAGAACAGTTTGTTTCCTCACAGATCGAATAGGTCTTTTTCTGCCGCAGATCCATTCATTAAAAGCCCAATCGCTGACTCTTTCCGATAACCGCGAGACCACAGAATCGTTGTCATCAAGAACCCAAGTAAAAAAAAAATCGGCTTCATAAAAGTACACCATTGAAGCAATTGATTTTTATTTAAAGGTAGAAAAGAAATCTTTAGGTTACAACTTTAAAAAAATATGACTATTTGTCTGCAATGTATTAAAAGCGGGAAAATAATCACTAAAAATTTTTGCAAAGTACACATTTCATGTATGTGTTCCGTGACTCCATGACTTGGGAAGTCCGGAATCTAGACAACTCGAATTTTAATTTATTTCAGATGATGCCCGGCCGCGGCTTTTGCGACAGATTTTATCCTTCAAACTTTACCGTATAAGCCGCCTGGCGTATAAACCGCAGAGACTTTTACAGCATGATAATCAACGTAAAAGGTGCGGCTCGTATTCCGAAAATTGGTATTTCATAACATGCTATATTATACTCCTTTTTTCTGTAGGTGTAATACAGGCCCGCAACCAACAGCGTATTAGCTGTTAGGCCATCAGACTCGGGTTGAGCACCCGAAGAATCCCCACCATACCACAAAAAAAGAGAGAGATCCCTCACTTAATCGTAGCGTGCCACATTCTATGCAATTACATACGTCACCGCTTTCACAAAGAGCCACAAATGTTGAAAATGTCATGTCAAAATAACAGTAATGTTGTTAGGCGCCAAAATCTCGATAAGTGCATTTTGCTTTTTCAAAAAGAGCCACTAATCTAAATGTCCCTCGTACACGTACAAAACGTATTGACTGAAAAGACCGAAGTGTACATGTAGGTCAGCTAAAGTTTTCATTTCACAAAGACACATGTATCGTGCTGAATTCACAGCAGCACGTGCGTAAACATGTATTTTCCTTCTCTCTGGAAAAAAATAGATTGAAAAGAAGGGCAAAAATGTAGGAAAGCGTGGATTTTTCATTTCACGAATTCGGTTTTTTAAATGTGACACAGAGCTATCAACACGAATCAAAATAAAGACCAATCGTCTTTTTACCTACCAAGTATCATGGCTGTAACAGAGAGAGACATTCAGCCCCCATTAGTTGAGTGCTTTGTAAACGTTGTACAAGACGGACATTCGTTTCTTTCAGCGCAACATCTTGCAACTGGCAGGTCATTAGAACCCCACCACCGTCATCCTTAACCTTCTTATGAGGCGTACCACTCCGCATGTACTCTAGCGTAAGGCGCGTTTGGAACTGCATGACGACGTGACCAGCAAGGCAATGGTCAAGCCCAAACGGGGAAGTGAACCATGGCTGATCTGTAACAGCACTCGCGACTCTGGTCTGTCAAGGCTCCAGGGTCAACTGTGAAGATGATGGGTCACGTGTTGAGGCGCCATGGCCACAATCCCCGTTGGAATCTGTGATAAAGTTGTAGTCAGTGGTGTTGTGCCAACTGCAATGATAAGACAAAGTAGTACATAAGACGCATTAGTCTCTAAGAACAAAACAAATTGAAAAACCAATGTAGCTGAAAAAAGAACTCATTGTTTTATAAATTTATCCAGCTCCACTTTAAAACTATGTAAAGCATTATCTTAGTATTTCATTAGTGGTGACATTGAACGGTTTAAAGGTTTAAAGTTCTTCATTCTTCAACACAGGAGGAGGGAAACACCTCGGCACAATCTTACCAAAACGTCAATTTAATTTAAGCAAAGCTTTGATGGAAGTACTGTACAAAGTATACGATGTATTGGAGTATCTCAAGAAACTGTGTCTATTTGATCAGCACGGACAGTTTTAACAAACGAGGACAAATAGATATTCGTACTCTGGTCACGAAGTTGACACGAGACCAGCGGGTCGAGTGTATCACAGCTGACGTCATTAATCCAACTCAGCGTCCCTGTGAGGTACCGGTAGATCTCCATGCAATTCTCTGAAGCTTCACCCTTCACCAAGAACGTGCTCTGTGACAGATTTCCTGAAAAAATAAATAAAACTGCACACCAACTGTATAATGTTGCCTCGGCGATTTCGTCATTGTGTGATACACATGCGTCATACAAGCGTCACAGCGCGTCTATCTGTAACATCTCAAAACCCAACCTTTACTTTTCGTGTTGAACCCTTGTTTGAGCTGAATCCTTTTCTGAATAATGCACCATTTTGGGGAAGATTCGAGCGTGCAGAAAGGAGGAAGGTTTTTCTCTTAAAGCATTGTGCTGTTGGTGCCTGGTGCTGTGTATGCAGGCGCAGTATACACAACATTCACTGAATATTGATTACTGTTTGCCGTGGTACTACCACTTTACGGTCGTTAACAGGATGGACTCAGTTGAGGAAATTATCTCGGTATCATGCAAATTTCGTCCAAAATTTTTCCTCTACAGTATTTTCTTCCCGGTACCGTGGTTATTAACGTACGATTTGTCACAAACTCCAAGGCCCGTAAACATCAACGATCATAACCAGAATAAATTGTCCAAGCACGATATTTTTCTAATTTTAGTAGGCTTTCAGATTTCTTTTCTTTTCTGGGCAGCCATCTTGCTTCTCTACCATTTAAAACAATGAGTTAAAACCAAGATGAGGCTGGAAAGAAACAGTCTGCCCCTTTAATCAATATGTGAAGTTTGTTACAATTGGCAATGGTCTAGACAGGGCAGCATTAGGTCTGTGGGTCTGTAGGAAGGGAGCGTCAGTCAAAGGTGGGTCAGTCAACTTGAGCCATTATGATGAAAGCCATTCCTTTACCACGTGAGTCCATGAAGCCGAAACGAATTTTTATCGAAGTCATATCATGCTCTTGTTTTTCTCTGCAGCTGTAATATGGGTCCGCAACCAACAAGGTTTAAGCTTTTTGCCATCAGACTCGTGTTAACCGCTTTTTTCATAAAAAATTCCCACCCCCAAAAAACAGTAGGATCCCTCACTTAGGCGGTTATGCGCAACAATCTATGCAATTACATACATCCTCGTAACATTAAAGTGAATTCGGAGAAACATGAACGAGTATCACCACAGGTTATGCAGGCACGTTACCAACGCAGCAGAGATATCTCAGGGGCCTTCAGTATCGACGCCTAGAATATTCATGTCAAATTCAATGAATGTATTCGTTCTGCAGCATCTTCCACACGAACAGTTACAATAAATTTTGTGTTCCAATGCCATTTCTGTCAGACAGAATAGATTGGGCTGAGCAACGAGCGACTATATCAGTTTGAAAGCATTCAAGGTATAACCGCGCTAAAGCTTTTTCATTTGCACATACAACGCTTCTTTCGAACTCGTACAGCCACCGCGTTGCCTTGCTTGCAACATGCATCAGGCGTCAAATGCTTGTGCGAACGCATAATTAGTTCAGTTTCTTAACCTATAGGTCTAGGTGGAAAGATTCGGGCGAAGTACCCTGATTCCATACTAAACGTTCTTTAGTTTTCCTTTGGGAGGGTGTTTGCGACGGCGAAACCCATTAAAAAAGCGTGTGTAATTATTTATTTTTACGACTTCTTTCCAAAAGAATTATACAGTATGTTTAAAAAAAACCGAGATTAACTTGTTAATATCTTGGACATGGTGAAATATTTTGGAAATTGGTAACCACCATTTATTAACTAATGATGTCCTCTTTCTAGTGACACCAAGAAATCCAATTTATTGTCACAGTTGACTGAGAACGAAGAAGTTCAATCAACCATGTCAGAACTGGTCTTACACCAGACAGAATTTTTGGTACAGACCCTTGTCTGCGCAGTTCACGGCTTTTGTTGGGCCTCCAAATTATGCAATCATCAGCACGTTATCTCATTGCACACTCCTTAAAAGTTGGCAAAATGCAGCTTACAACTGAGCAGCCTGTGTTTGTGGTAAAAGAGTGGTTTGAGGACTGGAAGCCTCAAGCAAGTAGAAGGTACATTTGGTCAGCGTTTTCCTGACCGTTCCATTTCCGCCAAGTCGATAATTTGGAAAAAACATCTGGGAGTACCAAAAGGAGGGGACAAGCTTGAATCCCAACAAGGATCGCCCAGGCTGACGAAGAACGGCAAGATCAGATGCGAACATCAGGGCTGTCCTTGAGTTGCTACAAAGAGACCAGCACGTGTCTGCCAGGAGAAATGGGCTAGGAATGTCGCCATCCCCTTTTCACAAGATTGTTCGATAGGACATCCAATGGTACCCTTACAAGATACACAGGCGAGACGAACTCTTTCACGCAGATCTATCCAGACGACTAAGATTTTGCCAGTCGTTCCTTGACCAGTATCCCAGATTCTTGGAGCACCTTGTCAGTAAACCAGAATGTCTGCGAATACACTCCGATGCATACCCCACCCAACTTCAGTTTTGATGTGAAAATGACCCGAGAGAAGATTTCTCTTTGGATAGGTCTGTGTGGGGATGGCACCGTCATTGGATCCCGTTTCTTTGATGGCAATCTCCATGGTGAATGTTACTTTTAGATTATCAACGACGAAACTGTACCGCAGTTAGAGCAACACTTTGAACACCTCGGGTAGAACGTTTGGCTGCTTATGTCCAGGATGGAACTCCAGCTAACCGTCGGATCATGGTGAGGGAAAGGCTACCAGAGTTGTTCAGCACCAGAGTTGTTCAGCACGAGAGTAATTGGTTTCAACCATGAGATTGAGTGGCCACCAAGGTCCCCTGATCTCACCCCTGTGATTTCGTTTTTTGGGACATCTTAAGAACCACATTTACAAGTCGCCACCCCAAGATATCATTGACATACGTGTCAGAATCTTCGCTGCAGTTGAGACTTAAGAAGACAGAGAGACATAATCAGGAATGCATTGAGAACGATGAGGACCAGCTGAATCTTGTGTTGAAGGAATGGGGGCATGCTGAAGGACAATGGGATAAGTTCGAGACAGGCATAAACATGTTAAGTCACTAAAAAAAAATTGTTGAGGAAACACTGGTCTTTCTTTTTTAAGGTATGAAACTTGTTGGAGTTAGGCTGTGGTGAATCTGGATTTCCTTGTGTGAAGAGAAAGAGGACATCATTAGTCAATGAATGGTGTTGCCAATTTCCAATTACCCATGAAATGAAGAAATTAATCCATTTTCCTTTAATTTAAAACGCACTGTTAATTTCGTCGCAGAGCTGACGTACCGGCGAACCCACCGTTTTGGCGATTTTTAAATGTCAGTTTAGGGGATCTGAAAGGTTGCTCTTTCAATTTTGGGGGCCAAAATCCCGTTTTCCCCCGATTTTTTGAAAAAAAAATGGGAGGCCCCACCCTGACGGATTGTTCAAGGCAGCATACAAAGAATTTAACATAGTGACAAATATACGATTTGCCACTTTGAAATATATCAGGTACACTCTACTCAGTTGACAAACTGACGAACATGTGTTTTCGCTGGTGACTATTAACGATCAAATCAAAGTATCGGCTATCATCATCTACATACAATAGCTCTTTGGTTGGCAAGATGCTTCGCAAAAAGTGAGTTTTCGATTTAGTTTTGTATTTTGCGATTCCCAATAAAAATACTATGATATTCAGCACATATGTCTTGCGTTTAACACCTCAATGGCCTGCTACATATCCGCGGTCTTTCTCAACTGCAGTGTCTGTTTAACTAAGTTAGGCCTAAGCTTATGCGGGGAGCACTGCTGGCTTAGCACTTAGGCCTACTGTAATAATAAAGTCCACTGTTGGATGTTCTTAGGTCTTGTTACAAAAATAATTAGAATAACTGAAAGGTGAAAGGAACTTGCTCCGCCTGCATTTTAAAGACTGGCCTATGCTATGTCATATACACCTAGCGCGGATTAAGCCTAGCCTATACACGCGGTCTGCCCATTTCGCAATACAAGATAACTGTGTTCTCCTGTTTCTGTTGTAATTACCCCAAGGATTCTTTTTGGCATAAAAGAAAAGGTAAAAGTAATGCCCTTAACTTTTAAGTTTGAAAAATTATTGTTCCAAACAGCATCCGTGTTGTGATAAATTTGTAAAAGTATTGATTAACAACAAATTGCGTTTATAATTGCAGATGACATTTTTGGCGTAGTAAGCAAATTTTCAGTTCTGCAAATCAGAATCACTTTTATTAGGTTCATTATGAAAGTTTATTCTAGGGATTTTTGTAACTTGGAAAACAGATAATACTACAATTTATGATGCACAGAATTGAATTTTTTTTCTTCTCACGTCCTTTAGAATGCGTCATCCTAAACCAGGCACTGACGTATTAGTTCAATGGGAGGACAACTCCATGAATGTTGTCATATCGATGATCTGAAGTGTTTATCGTCAGATGTGTTGACTCGCGGTAGCAAGGTCTGCATGTGACGGAAACCACATAATAAGTGGTGGTAAGAAACTGTTGCTAATTTTGAAGGTACAGAAGATGAGCTTAGTGATGAAGAAGACAATGTGCCATTAACAAAGCTCAAAGAAAAAATAATTCGAAGAAGAAATGAACTTGTGAAACATTTTGGCTGCATTGCATTATTTGAGCGGCGTGCATTAACTGTCTCTGTCTTCTGTGCTACAAACACTTTGAAGAAACTTCCCAGTTTCCTCCACAGCAAAACGGTCTCAATTCCAGCTCTCAACAGTGAGAATCATCAGTCAGAATGCTCTACTGAAGACGAAAAGCAATACTTTCAGACCATGGACCGAGATGACATTCCACTGGTTCACTTCACCAGCTGGTTGACTTCACCAATGGTGAACTTACAAACGAAGAAATCGTCGCCCCGTTTTTAAACGCTATGACAGAACAACCACCAAGAGCAAATCACAATGGACCTTGCGATGTCAATGTTCCACAATGTTTTTCAGAAACAAACATTCCCGAACCAATGGCCTTTGAAGAGGCTGACGAAATGAATAAATCACATTGTGTGCGACCAGATGAAAGAAACTCATCGCATTCCCAAACCAGTGGCCTTTGAAGAGGCTGAACAAATGAGTGAATCACCTCGTATGCGATCAGAAGATTTTCAAGTTGAAGGTGAACGATGGGATGATGATCACTGTAACGAAGACCACAGCTCAACCTGCCAAGCAACGTAGAAATTCGGGGTTGTCCTCCATCAGCCAGCATTCAAAGACGGATATGCCTGCTAGAAGGGGACTGCGCCCACGGTGTACAGGCAGCGTGTGCATGATCAAGGTGACAAATACCAACTCAAAAGTTGAAGAAATACCAAGAAATTCAAAATTAATTTTTTGATACAGGGCGGTTGCTGTTCAAGAACATGTTAGAGTGAAACAGCCAAAAACTCTTAAAGCAAAAGGAAATCGTAAAAAATGAGCTTGGAATATTTCTTGCCTGATGAACACGGTGGTTTTCAGCAAGTTTGTCATGTTCCTCAACACGATTGGTGTGAGCGAAAAGCAGGTTCGGACAGCATTATGTAAAACAAAATCGTTTGAAGTGGTTGAATCTGAAAAACGCGGTGGTGTTTACAAAAGTAAACAGTCGAAGACCAAAAACAGAGCACAAGGAATCATATTAATCGACTTCCAAGGACAGAATCACACTATTGTCGTAAGAACAACAATCAACCGTGCCTTGCTGAAGACCTAACGGTCACGAAAGTGTACAAAATGTACTGCAGTGTAATGAAAATAATGAATCAGCTTCATACACACTTTATCTTTGAGAGTTTCAGACAATGAATTTGAGATTTCACAGACCTAAAAAGTTCTGTGGTATATGGGATTCATACCACAGAGGATCCCAAGAGGAAAAGAATCAGAATCCCATCAAAG
Source organism: Acanthaster planci (assembly GCF_001949145.1). Next base: position 11,623,962 of record NW_019091362.1, read on the forward strand.
AAAGGATGAAGTTCGAAAAATCAAGACAACAATGAAGGAAACTGGCATCCATTACAATAAATTACGAGCCGCCACATTTGATCTTGAACAAATAAGACTGAGCTTTTCTACAAGAGAAGGCTACTTGTTACAATTTTACGTCCTCGATACATAATACTGCAAATGTTATTTATGGCATGAAAGTATAGCTGCAAGAGGATCGAATAAGAGAGCGTCACATCTCTGCGAATTCCTTATCGAAACCGACCTTGATGGGGTAGAGGAAGTGCCTTTATTCGCCGATGGATGTGCCGGCAAAAAACAAAAACACAATCGTGATTGTTATGTTGCTGTGGTTTGTTCAGCAAATAACTATACACTTTTTCGAGACCGTCCATTGTCAATAAGAAGGTGATTCGGTACATAGTATCATCAGGAAACATGAAGTTTTAAGATCTTTTTAAGATCTTATGTGGCTATTCTAATTGTACTTAATGAATTGAAATTTAGACTGACTGAATGTGACGATATGAATGATAATTTTCAATACAAAATTAAGCACTTGAGGAACTAAAACAGGGTGTTTTTGATGAATTTCATTGTTTTAAAAAATGACGTAGAACAAATTGCTTCAATTGCTTCGTTTTGTTGTCTAACTTTACCACAAACCTTAAACTCTGATTTAATCAAACGAGATCTAAAGTTTACATTTCATATTGTACATCAATTTCAATTCAACTGAATGCTAAATACGATTTTGTCAGCTTATCAATTTCAAAGCGCAGATGTAATTTAAATGAAAAGGAAGCTTATAAGGCTGAACTGTTTTGCCTATATAGACATAAGCCTCCAAACGTTCCCATAACTGAATTAATGTTCCTAGAATACTGAGAAATGAATTGAGGCTAGGTTTTAGCAATAATTAAACCAGTCATAGTTTGCACAATGAACAAGCCATCCATGTGCGCACGACCTGCGAATGATACATATTGGATCATGAGTGGATTGACCAGCTACAGCAAATGTGCAGTTTTGCATTCTGATAAACTGCCGAATAGCACGCCCACGATGACGATATCACCAACTGGAGTTTTTGCAGTTTGACAAATTGACGAATAACTTTGCGGCCAAATTACAAAGTATTGCCCAAAGTAATTTGATAGATGAAATAGCTCCCATTTTAATAGAAACATTCTTCCAAGGGGTTATTATCAAAACAAAGTAGAAGGGAGAAGGGAAGGGAGAAAAATTGGGACGATGAAAATGGGAGGTGGGAGATTTATTTTTCGGTGGATAAACGAAAGTGTGGTCACGTGGTTCCATGCTTGTGGCTGTTGTAAAAAATTCTAATTTAATTTAACGAAAATAAAAGACGATAAATATAAATTCTATCAACAAAAATGGTCATTGAAAACGTGCAGTGGCACTTAGGAGAAGACAAATGCTTAGCGAACAGAATCATTTAGTCTTTTTGTGCTCAGCTTTGGCGAAAATAAATTTTAATGGAAATGGAAAGGAATGTGATGGATCAAACGACCCAACTCACGGCAAGCACATGCTATTGCATGCGCCAAAACCAAACTGGCCAAGGTGCAGATGTGGAATGGTGCCCTGCCACTCCGGCCTTCTGCTGACGAATGTAGGCCACCCTCCACTAAACAACGTCACTGCATGCAAATCGCCGATCCAGCTCGCGATCTGCGTTAGTTTACACTGCTGAAGGCCTTAAATTTTGCAACAGCGCCGTTCTTCGGTATCCCCTGATGAACATGCTCTAAAATATTCACTTTTTTTACAAACTGACCAGAAATGAGCTCGTGATGTGAAGCCGTGCTTTTTTAGAAACTTGCTTTCATATTGGTTTGTTCCCATATTCCATAACATTACTACAAGCAAAAATGGGCAAAGCATTAATAATCGGTAGTCAAAACCAATTTCCGTGTCGTCTGACAACTGGGCATAAAGTAAACCACGAAGGAGAAGTTCAGTTATCTTTTTTTTTAACTGTAAAGGATATTCTAAAATTTAAATTTTGTCACGATAGTCTGAAGTCTTCTTTGTTGATACTGTTGTTTGTTTAATGTCTTTTTTTGCGTTTGCTTTGCTTTGAAATTAGAGATGTCATTCCCGCCGACGCTGACAAAGCACCAGGGTATCTGGTTTGAAAACGGCTCAACAAATTTGTCATTCGCCAGTAATACTGGACGGACTATAGGAAGTAAACCCACCAAGAAACACTAAAAACAGATCACACGCGGTGAATCGCAAGGGATCGATGTCGAGTGATTTAGCAATATTGCACTCTTTGTTTTCCTTTAGTTTCTGTTATTTTGATATCTGTTATTTTGACCCTTTTCTTTTTCCAGGAGCTCCAGGGAGCTGTTGATACATCAGATTGCACTATGCTGGAAGGCCAAAAACGTACAGAACATCCAACGAAATGGACCACTACGCTTCGCTGTCACCGGCAGCTACCATCATGTCCCACTAGTCCTTTTCACCGCTGAAAGCACGATTAGGCGCGAAGTTGTTTTTACGGGGGAGGAAAGGATACTTTTGCGCGCTATTTCCAGTAAAACTGGCCATTGCGGATGAAAAAAAAAAAGATTGCATAATGAATAGGCCTAGGCCACAGTTGAAGGCACAATCCTGCCAAAAAAAAATTGAAAGTAACGACAAAAACCTTACATCACGTCGAGGAGCCGTCCACAATAATGGTGACAGATAAAATATCTCTATTATTTTTTTTGGGGGGGGTCTGCGACAGTAAAGTACAGTACCCAGAACAGACGGCCAAAATATTCCCTTTACGTTTGCTGATATGCAAAATACAAGCAATGATTGTGTACACAGAACACGCAGTGTGACCAAGCAGCGGAAGTGATGAAGAGCTGTGAGAGCAAAGTACATTACCCTTTATGATAATAATCACCAAGGCCTCGTGCCATTACTGTTCTCTCGTGCGTTGCGCGCTTAGTGGTTTTGTTCGACCCGCACAGGCCTGCACTGTACCGTCAGGCCGATCTCGGCGTCTGCCCCATATGAGCTGAGGACGCGGTGCAATCCGGAGGCCATCTTTAAGAAGCTATTGTTCCATCAGATGCGAGGAGTCGTCCAAATCGAGTCACCCACAGCGTCACGCGCGTATTAGATGACCCAGAGTGAGATTCTAGAGACACCGATTTGGAGGGAGTCATAGGCTACAATAAGTGGTAAGTGACTTTCTCAAAAATGTGAAATTTCTCGGTCAAGACAGTAAGTGAACGCCCCACAACTGTTTTCTGCTGAAGGATGTTTTACAGGCTGCCTTAATTTTACCCACACAGGAGAAACGTTAGTGAGAAAGTATAGCATGTCATTGTCTCGGTTGTAGTGAAACTCCAAAGAGTATGTTATCCTGAAATTTAACAAAAAATACAAAAGAGGGATAACTGTTGTATGAAAGACCTCCCTGCGGTACGCCCCCACACATGATGCAGCATTATATGCGATTCAAGTGTTTGCCAAAGTGGGGTTTATGGTTTGCACGCCGTCATCCCATGAGCTGGCGGTGAGAAACAGGATGAATCAGCCACGGGTGCTTTTAGGCTTTTACATTATGTTCATAGAGGTTTACACGAATTATGCACGCTAGCATTGCCTCGCAGAAAGACATGCCCGCTGCTCAGAATGCACGGAGAGCTATAGAATCAGCCCGTTATTGAAGCTACTAATCAGTTTCAAACGCGAAAACAGAAGAAAGCGCGCCTGAATTTTCTGTGCTGCTCACAAATAAGACGGGGATTTCATATTGTGGCCTCAAGGACACGGCCATTTTCTGTGCATATTTTGCACGCTATGACTCGTACGTTGCGTGGTACGTGCATTTTGATGTGTGGTTTACTTTGTCAAATACCAAATACTGTTCTGTCCACAGCCACAACGTGCCAATTACATTTCAAGAAGTAAGGTTCCCTCAAAAGGTATTATAACCATGTCCCTAGCCGCACAAACCGTTGTTATTTTTGGAAATACTCAGGCGGGTTGATAATACATTGTTTTCCCATATGATAAAAACATGTAATTTTTCCCGTCAATGTACCTGACAGCTTCAGACTACACTGGAAACGTGGGTTTCAAAAGCAATGGTGCATGATCGCAGAGTCTGGAATCGCACCTGCCTAGGGGATTTCCAGATCAAATGTTGGATTTTAGGAATACAATTTAAACCAAACTGGTTTAAGGCCCCGCCTCGCGCCAGCGATGCGGCTATTGTGGGGATGTAAATAAAAAATACAATTGCAAAAGTACACGTGGCCTAGGGGCAGAGTGCAATCTTCCAAATGGAACAAAATTCGGTGACTGGCTGCGGGAAAATGGGTTACTGGTACCCCCCAACACACACACACAACAAAAACCATTAATAGGTTAGGTAAATGGCAAGATGAGGTCGATGACTTCGCCTTGGTGGCTGGGACATGTCAAAAGCCAGGACATACCCACTGATGACTGACCCTACGGTTTTCGTTATGCGCAAGTGGATCGGCAAAAATACTCTATACATTAACAGTAAATTATGACTGTGAGCCTCTTTCTGGTGGTTCTTTAGCCTGATGTTCGCAACTTGTAAAGAACTGTCAGTCTGTTAGAAATCCTGGGCCTGAGTTCATTTGAAAGACAAATGTAAAGGCTACTGGGTGTTTCTTGACAGAATGGAATTCGCAGCAATTGGCTCGTGGCAACCGGAAATTACGGCTAAGTTAAAAGGTACCGGCGGCGGTAACGTGTGGGCAGCTCGAACGTTAGTTTTATCACACATTATGCCACCATCAACCTGTTCCTGGCAAAGCTGAAGGCTCAAGAATATCAGCGCATTTCTCCGCAAGAAATTGCTTTTACTACCTTGAACAAAACTGTGAGCTCAGGGCTTGTTTCTACAGTCCGTTTTCCAGTCGTTTCTTGGACCACACAAGCAAGGATGACAACCCCAAAACTGAGCGCTGTGATCAATTTCTACGAGAAGATAACCCCGCCGCCAGATTTTGCGACTTTCGTCGATGGATGGAAGAGCCTAGGCCAATACGTGGAGACGCTGGATCACTACATAGCCGCACAGCTTCACCGGAACATCGACGAAAAGGGTGGGTAGATCTTTTGTATAAAAACTACTGGCTCTTATCTCAAGGGGGTTATGACTAACGGTGAAACTTTAAAAACCATCACATATCTAAGTCCTCAACTATAGTATCCACAAGCTTGACCATCATTTCCAGGAACGCCATCTTTCAAAATCTTTAGTTGATTGTTACAAGCGAGTTTGGGAAGTTTTAGCTTCGTGTAAATATTTCACTGGTCGAGAAAACAGGGAAACCCCGCACGATTTCGAGATGGGCAGGGAACGTCCTTCAAGTTCAGCAAAGAACTGGATTTCCAATGCCAAATCCCAGAGTACGTGCGATCGTCTCAGTGTGACCATGTACTCTTTTCACAGGCTTGTTTCCTTACGCAAATTTCTCAACGTTTACCGGTTCCCATGAGAGGATTATCAACGACTTCATGCACCCTGATCCGGAACTGATTAAGGCTGTGGTCAAGGGTCACGGTATGCCAGGAGTTCAAGTGAATCACCCAGGTAACAAAACAAAGAATACTTCCCATATGATCTCATACTTTTAAAATTCCTAATTCAAATCATTTTTGTACTTACAGAGGCTGCGGTATATTCATAGGAAAATCATAATACAACATACATGCCGGAAAACATCTCTGTACACTGACACTGATGCATGGAATATGATTTCGCCAAATAATGTCCTTTACTGCGCACCCAGTCCTAATTCTTACCATGGAAAGTTTCCTGGTTGGGCCATTTCTAATCCATTACTTTGTGGCAGTTTTTGTTTTGTGAAGGACTCGCAACGCATGGAAAATTGACTTTTACGATTGGCGTACTTCCAGGTGGTTATGACGAAATCGCGACACTGGAAGGAAAGCCGATAATTCCCGACATGCCTGCTCGCCTCGACTCGCTGTTTATCCTGAGTGCCTTCAGGGTAAGAAGTAGATCCTGTGAACACTGTCCGACAACGATAGAGTAAGATCTATGTAGAGGGGTTTTCTGCATGCAAGTGCTGGATTGCAAAGTGCATTCTCGTGTATGGCCTGGAAGCTTAGCCTTTGTTTTTCATTTCACAACTGATACGGGCGTGTTTTACAATATTTTCCAGAGTAAGGTCTCCGACACAGAACTGAGCAACAGCGGTGACCTGGAGAAGGAGTGGCTACGCTGGACGGGCATAACCGCGGTAAAGGAGGCAGCCCCTGCCGGGGTCCGCCTCGGTACAGCCGGGCTGTACAAGCGGTTTACCCCTGGAGAACCCTACAAGGCTGTAACGTATGTGATGAGGTGCGAGCTCCTCGGGTTGAAGGAGAACTTCCAACCCGGGCTGGAAGTGGTGAAGATCATTAAAGAGACGGGGGCACCGGAGGGCCTGGAGTTAGTAGACAGCGCCCTCTACTGCCTCGACGAAGACACCATTAGCGTGGCTGCGAAATCCAAATAAGTGTGACATCACTCCCATGCCGCTAAATAAACCAACCAAATCACATAACATAAGAGATCCTGAACAGAGCAAATGATAATGGTATTGAAATCGTTGCAGTTACTCACGCTTCATAATATACTATAGCCAATCAAGGTGATTTCTAAAACATTCAATTTGACAGCTTCCTGCACGTAAAGAAAAGTCACATAAATGGTGTTTCAGTGAAAATCTTATTTGCGCGATAAAATTTATATAGGCTACTTCCTCATGTTTTACGACTTTAGTTTTGTATATTATTGTTAAAAAGAAAATGGGGGGGGGGTTACTGGTCCCTGAATCAACGGTGGCTTAGCCACGTTGACTTAAAGTCCAAGAAAAGAACTACCCATCACGCGTAATTTTCAGATATGAACATTAAAGGGAACGATTTTCCAAAGAATTCATATTAATTTTAGGTCCGAGTGGGAATGTTCCAGATTGGGAAAATTATCACCCGGAGAATGAAGATTTTAAATCATAACATCGATTGAAAAAAAATTACATGTGATTAGACACAATCAAAACCCCTGCAGGTCTTCTTCAGCACATGCGAATTGCATGTTTTCCTGTTTTGGAAAGACAATTGCAGAGAGTGAGGGAAATGGTCCTTTCGAAAAAAGGCCCATTGTGGGGGAACGACGATTTTCCAGGAATGATGGGGAAACTCTTCACTTATGATTCATCATTGTAAAGCTGCTCTTGAGGAAATTATGATGGCAGTTTCAATTCATGTACAGTCGGACCTCACAAACAACTGGTCCTTTGGACTTTGCAGATTACCATATAACATGAACCGTGTATTATCAGGAATGAAAACAGTGAAGACCAAATAATTGGGCCCTAAAATTTCCTCTCAGTTTAAGCAGAATGTTGTACTAACAATGATCTTAATAACGAAGTTCGACTGAACATGTTCCTATCATACTAAAGACGCAGATTCAAGTATAAAAAAAGAAATATATTCTGATATGAAAACATATGCACCGGAAATTGTTCATTTATTCCGGAGTGGTTTTAACTACGATAATCATCTCCAGCCCCAAACAGAAGGCTGACAAAAATTCCACAGACCGGCAATGAAACAAACTACGAATGATTTCAGTGGATATACAAGCGGACTGGTGCATGATACACAAGCGAACTGGTGTATCGACTATTGTTTTAAAACACCCCTTTGATAAATCGAATCCGTCCGGTTATAATCAACTTATTTGGGGCAAAACCGTTTCTTTTGTAATTTTGTTTTTGATATTGTGGCAGAAACGTTTCAAAGAGAACACCAAAGCATCGAGTAGCTCGGACCAAGTTTACAATAATTAGGCCTATGTGAAATTCTTAGATTTTTATACGTAAATCTGGGCTCGCCTTTCGTTCCAGGACATTCAACTTTCTATATAACGCTGCTGATGTCATTGGTAAATGTTAAATACTTCAAATACATGTAGTTATTCGAGTTCTTTTGTATTCCTTTATCAATAAAACAGAAATAGCCAGCTTAAAGAACTCAGTGATGAATATGTATTTTGCGGTGGTGATGGTGATTTTGAAAGCTCTTTGCCGTAATAGTCCCGTGAGGCGTCTTTTGCCAAGTTGAGCAGCTCTACCACTCCACTATTCTTCTCGACCTTTGTGCAGTAGGCCAAGAGGCTTTGAGGTCGTGTTTACATGTGATTCATCTAGGCGAGAAACCGAATATCGAAACGTAAGGTGCCACGATCTCCGTGTGATGAGTGCATACGAATATACACGTACATGTACGTGTGCATTAAATTTACTCGGTTCTTCACACGATTATCACGAAAGGTTAAGATGAAAATAATTGCTAACAAATGCTATGACTTACTGCACGCAGCCGTGACCTTTAATCTATGAGCTAATTCAGGGTTTAAAACGAAGACGATATGACGACGTGGGTCTTTATGTGGATTTTCTTTTGAATTCAAGCAACTAAATATTACATCTTTTACGGTATGCGAAAATAGTTTTCCCAGAACAGTGAATAATTTCAATGGGAAAAACTAACCGGTAAAGTTCAAAGTTTGGGGAGTAATTAAATGTAACATTTAAACCATGAGAAAACGAAAGATAAAACAAAAACCCAAAAGAAACCCCACTTCCCATTCTGAACGTTCGACCAACATGGGAAAAATTAACATCGACTACGTGGCATCCAGTATAAAAAAATAGGCCTAGTAGTTTATTACAGCCTACACACTGGGCTCAAAAGAACTACTCGTGGCAACTGCTTTAAACCTGCTGGTGGACTCCCTTAACAACTGCAGGGTTACTTCATATAAATGAAACCCGCGTGTCAAGTTGCACCAACTGACGTTGCCATATAGACGGGAAAAAATCGAAATTCGGTAATCTTTTATTTCTCCGTTCATCGGCCATAGTCATCAGCAGTGACAGAAATGAGATATCCAATGGTGAGAAAGCCAGGACAGAGGAACGTTAGTAAAAATTCTGTTTAGCCAGGAAACTAATACTTACCCCCCAAAAAAAAACCCAAAGCATGGAACTTAAGATATTCCGCTTTACAACACCTCACCCACAGATGCTGTTTCTTGATTAGCTGACAGCTGTCTCATTACATTTGCTGTTTCAGTTATTTCGCTTTTTAAGCCAACGAATTTACCCGCACCAACCAAACTACTACACCGGCGTAGTAGCCACAGCAGTATACATGTACCACAATCAAAGAAACGCATGGCCACCCAGCACTGTGCGCGTTTTGCGCATTCACAAGTGTTGCGCTCTTGAGCTGGGTTTAATTATTTCGAGAAGAGGTACTTGAGAAAGTGTTAGTAAAACTTCTTATTGAAATAGACATATACCATTGATGTGTATTTATCTCAAATCAACCAGTTATAGTTGAAAATAAGCAGAATCTGTGGGGGACGTAATACATGCATAAAAGAAATACATGTACATGTATTGACTGCTTTATCTCGCCGTGTTGTAAAACCAGCCTCTCTTGGTGATCAATGAAGCATTGTATTCGCCCAAGAAGAAGCCTAGGGAAAATAAAATGTTCCACGGGTCACCTTCCGAAATTAGTCTTACCTCGAAACAATCAAAATATTTGTGAACTCATGATATGCCCAGCAAAGCCACGACTTGTAGTTTTGAGTATTTTGTCTTGAAGGGGGATTTCACAAATTAGATTTTCAATACACAATATCAAGCCTATACCCCACGACACTATGTTGTTTAAAATTTTTGTAGGCCTACGCATAGTTCGATTACAAAATAACAGAGGGACATCCCTAAAACATAATGCTTTATTCTCATGGCCTCGTCAACAGTTAAAGAACAACTAAATGCATTCACCCTACTGCTTTGTCGTGTTTTGTATTGTAAACTTGAGCTTGCGTCCAAAGTTCAACGGCATATCCTGAAAACGGACACGTATCGTTTAATTTGCCAAGTCCATAAGCTTGGAATCTGAATTGGCAAGTGTATTATTTTGGAAGATGACGAAGTAAAAACACATCGTAATCACTGTGCACTTGACATACCAGGCCAGGTCACAGCGCATGAGAATCTGGCGGTACCGCTGTGTGCGTGTCACTGTTTGCGAGTGTGACTGAGAATACACGCCATCCATTGTTGTGCATTTATGGAGTCATCCAATGCAGTGGTGTGATGGCGCTCAACTAGAGGGTATACGTAAACCGTCAGCCCCTTTTCCGATTTCAAAGCAGTCCGCGTGTGGACCGGTGTCTTGTTAATGCCGACGTTTTAAACTGGGACCGACACCGGCGTCAAAAGATGGCCGACTTCAGGGAAGATTGTGGCACGGCATTTACAAACGCCGGGTTCGATGGCGATCGTTCCTGCTCAACCTCGTTACATATCCCAACTGCATCTGATGAAAAACTCAGCGTCCCACACAGCGGGTTTTCGGATCAGTGGGCCTCGCCTGCGGGACCTGAGTCTAGCGTCGCCGACGGTCTGTCGCAACCGCGATCCGAGCACCGTTCGTCCCAGGGACAGCATGCTGAGCTGGAAAGCGAAGACGACTCCCTGCCCAGACCATGTGGATACTGCTGCTGGGTGCCGGCCTGCCTGCAGAGGGTGGCCTCGGGCCGGTTCTTCGTCTTGTTTCTCAGCATGCTCTGTCTCACCGAGGCTGGCCTGACGGTGGGCTATATCAGCAGCGTGGTCACAAGCTTTGAACTTCAGTTCCGATTCAGTAGCACACTTGCGGGCTTCGTGGTCAGCTGCTATGATATCGGCACTCTTGTGGTCATCTTGACCAGTTATTTCGGCGGCCGCGAGGCAGCCAACCGGCCCAAGTGGATTGCGTGGAGCGCCTGGTCCATGACGCTGGGCGCTAGCATCGTAACCCTTCCGCACTTCTTTATTTCCTACAAGGCCAGCGGGAACGACACTGTCGCAGAGGTCTGCCATCCTGAAACCTCGCTACAATCTCAGAGAAATTGGTATGAACTGGAACCTGCTTGCCAAGGCAACAGTGGCAACAATATTGAGGGCTCGGCACTGTTTTTTCTCATCCCTGGAATGCTGCTGATTGGAGCTGGGTCGACGGCTACAATGACGCTCGGCATAACCTACATCGACGATTTCGTGCGAAAGAAAGAAACACCGATTATGCTCGGTAAGTTGTTGGAATAGAGCCACGCGATTATACAGAAACTCGGGTCAGCGGGGCCACTAAAACTTGACCAAATTTAGATTCACAGTCACAAGCGAATGACTGATGACTGGGGTAAATGAGACATAACCGGTCTGCGGTAGTGCTGCTTTTAGACGGGCGTTCTTGTCATGTCGAGTCATTACTATCTCTTCCCCTTCCGACCTCTTGCCAGGGGTCATGCTATTTAGCATCATCAAGCGTCAACGTGCGTCAACGGGTTATTTAAGCATATTTTTATGCAAAGATTTTTTAATCTAAAATGTTAATTAGGATCCTACATATCAAATTTAATACATTACATCTACCTGGAAAAATATTGAGTGTTTAAATTTGAGTGACAAAGTAGGGCCTGTTTGTGCAGTCCGACCGGCCGCCATCTTGTGTTTGCGTGGATGGCCGTACGGCAGAGGAAAGACAGACGGCGGACCCCATACATCGCGAAAAAATAGCGTTTTCCTTCGAGAACCTGGAAGCAAATTTGTTGTTTTTCTCACACAGTGAAAATTGTTAGAGTCTCTAACATATAATAAAACCACTTTTAAATTTGTAGAGGGTATTTTCAAGACGTAGATTTTCTTTCACTGCTTAGCTTTGTTCAGGACAGACTGAAGTGATTTCCCCTGATCTAAAATGGATTCAAAAGCACATGTATAAATGCCGACAAAAACCAATAAACTGATTCGTGCTTATCACATGTCTACGTTGTATGAAAACTCTAACCGTACGAGTAGTACAGCACAGTTAAAACACATTAGCACATTCCTTGATTCACATGCTGTGGAGATACACCATCGCTAACGCAAAACGTGATTCGTGCAGGAGGAAACATAAGAACTGGCAAAATAATCCTAGCACTTTAAATGATTTAGACAAGACAGCCCACTTACAGTATGCATGGCAAGACTGAGGATTCATTAAATTTATCTCAAGAAAGAGTTGCCAATATCACTGTTGACGGTGTCGATACCGTTCTTTATCAACCACACGGTTAACTGCTACGCTAACGGAAAAAAACACATATTTTTTCGCTGCTACGTAACCCTTTAAATCAAATACACGTATTCACAGATGCACCATGTTATTTAACTCGTCACTTTGAAGTTCGGCCAAAAGAACGGTTAATTAAACTATTTCTATCAGAATAACCAAGTCGTCAGTTTCCTCCTCCACCACTACCAGTTCATCTCCACTACACACAAACTTTTGGTCACAACAGATTTCCGTATCGCCATTACCATGACACACAGAGTGAATGGTGAACAAATTGTTAAAGAGTTTAATAACAATATTACCGGTAAATATTTTTAGTTAAATATGGCCAAATAGACGGCTAGATTTAAGTGAAAAAGTACCCCAACCCCAACAAATTCCAACAAAAGGTTTTTCGACAGATTTCAGTTTTACTAGATGTGATGAGTGACAGGCAGAAAGTCTATAAAATTCTGACCACCGGAAGTGTTTTTTTGGGGGGGGGATTTAAAGATGGCCGCCCTGGTACTGGAAAAACACTGAAATGGTCGTTACTTTCTAAATATGCAATGTACAAATTTGGTTTCAGTGTCTACTATAGGGTTTTCAGGGTCAACAAATTTACTGATGATGATGAAATTAAATACTGACCTATATAAAGAACCATAAGTTTCATTCGGGTCAATTTCAAAATAATGGCCGCCCCTGTACAAGAAAGTCATTATAAAAGTCATAACTGTCTTAATATTGCAACGTGTATCTTCACTTTCAATGAGTAGTATAGGCTTTTCAGGCTCAACAAATTCACTGGTGATGATAAATTACATACTGACCTACGTGTATACAAAGAAGCACAAGTTTCATCCAAATGGCCGCCCTGTTACTGGAAAATTACTAAAACTGTCGTTTCTCCGTAATATGCAATGTACACATGTACATTGAACAACTACCATAGGATTTCCAGAGTCCAGAAATTCACTGGTGATGAAAAAATTGAAGCGTGACCGGTAAAAACAACAAGAAGTTTTATTGCGGTCAATATCAAGATGGCCGCCCCTATACTAGCAAGTCAATAGTTATAAATTTCTTAATATAAAATGATTCATTGTTTGCTATCCATCAGCATTAGCTCCAGTGTTTTTTTCTTCCTATATCTGAACTGTGATTGCTAAGTTTCCAATTCTGACCCTCCAATATTTTCAAATTGACTCAACCACTGTGGCCAACTTAAGGGCTGTTCAATCAGACTAAGAGCTTCAAGTTACTATCCCTAGACTTATAACTAGTCTAACTTTACCACACCACAGATATCCAGGTAAGATGAGCAGGTGTGTTCTCAAAAACTTGTAGCCATTTGTTGAGATAACGTTTTGAAAGGTATGGAAGAATTTTTCTTTAACCCTAACCCCTTGGGATGTAGGTAAAATCACTGAAATTGAAGGATTTGAGACTGTTAGGGCTATGGTTGTCCTAACTAAGGATTTTAGTTGTCCATGTTAACCAAGTTTTTCAGCATAGCAGCACATGGTAATCAATGCCCACATTGAGACAATGGCAGCTGGTTTCTTTGCACCGTTCTCGGATCTTGCAATGGCTGGCAACCACATACATGTACTTCTACGTTGTTTGGCTTTGGGGGAGTTGAAGCTGTTGGATCTTGTTACACTGGGCAGGGAAGCCACCTTGCCTAGTAATACAGACTAATGTGTCTGGAATGATCCATGCAAGAACTGCTAAGAAGGATTTGTCTTGACTGGTTGTCTTATTTTGTTCCTACTTATCCCCCGAAGCAATCACAACCTTGAAATTGACGTAATGGCAGATTCCAAGTAAACACCTCTTGAGTTGAATGTAATATATCAAGAGTAACGTTTGAAGTATCACGCGTTCGACATATGGAGGGTTTAGGTTTTATTCACAGGCAGAGTATGGAGAAAATTACGCTTCTCGGAAACGGACGAGGAAAAAACGGTGCAGTCGAAAATCATTATTTACGCGAGAATAACGGTCTTGTGTGTGTTTTCACTGCCCGTGGCTGCCAACAACAACGGGGGAGATTCATGTCGTGTGGCTCTTTCTACAGTATTCAGAGAAAGTTAACCCCATTCAGCTAGCATGACTTGTCTAGTTCTCAAAAAGATACTTATTACTTCTAGCATCTATCACGGCAGAAACGATAATCTGGGTTGTGTTTGAACATTTTTTTTCTTCGATCTTTCCTCTTCATTACAGTGTGTGTAATGACAGTTCAGAAACAGCAGGCACCTGAATGTAATCTCTTCATATCAGGAAAAGAAACGAAACACTCAAGTTTTCCTAAATTCTGAAATGGATGCACTAAAAGTCGAACCGCTCACAGGCTCACTTCCACGACAACAAAAGTACAAGGACAGGTCAGGCATGAATCTCCGGTATATTCTAGAAGGTCGTGATGCAGACTCGAACCGAGTGCCTTAAATGTGACTTGAGGGTTATGTTTATAACTGGACTGCTGAATATACGAGTTGGTGGGATTGTGCGTGCCCAGATTTAAAAAAAAAAATACGCATAATAGGGCCTCTTCCGTCTATCCAAAAGGATTCACTTCGGCCCTTTACTTTAGCAAGTTTCGGTGTACGAGGTCAAAGATACGCGCTTCGGATGAGATATTTGAAAACCTGTAGTCAGGTGATTCGTTCTAACCAGTGATTGGCGTATTGACCTCTCTACCGGGAAATATCACCCTCAATTAGTGACAGGTTTTGCCTTAAACATAGGCTTTGTATGTTTGCCCCCAATTAGTTTCAAAGAGGGGCGAAATTTGTACTAGAACTGCGTAATGGTATTCTGATAGCTGCGTGCTAACTTTTAACACTGAGTGGACTAGCGTTCGCTTTTGAGCTGACGTCAGACTAACAGGGCACCGTCAGGGAAATTAAGCATGAAAGCAAAAACATGTGGGGCATTTGAAAGGAAATTGCAATATCTCTAGGAATTCCGCTGGACGTCACACATGATTTAATCCATTGAACTCTGCTACCTGCTGATGGATTATCAATTAGTAATTGCATTTTTCTTTTCAGCAGGTTCCAGCTCTTAATTTCTGTTTGATTTCAATGAAATATTTATTTCATTGTTTCCTTGTTCAACGTGTAGATAACATTTGTAATTAAATTGTTTTGATTTTGATGCGTGTATGTGTGTACTTTATCATTTTGAAAGTGTGAATAGGTACGGGTCTTCTATTTTGTAAATTGTGCGGTTTTTTTTAACTGTTCCAATTTTTTCCCACTTGTTTATCCTTCTAACATGGTTCATGCCGAGCCAGTCACGTCGGAGAGTCACGTAACTCGCTTAATTTATTTTCCAAAGGAATGACACAACAACGCATATAAAAAGAATAACTACTGAGTGAAAACATATCATCAACCACATGCACATGTGGGTACGAAATGCTGGCATTTCATGCTGGCATTTCATCTTGCTCAAACGGGTGCATAAAACAGTCTTGTTTTGTTTGTGATCCACCTCCTTTGTGATTAACAGAGCAATGACTTAGGCTTGATTAAAATCACTTTATTAAGAGCATGTTGTTATTGGTTTTAGTTTCACTGCATAATGATCAACGTTTCTAATCTCAATAAAATGCACGTGTACTTGCAGAGATAAAAAGATTATGTACATGTACACTGTTACTTTGCCGTGTCAAGCTCAGAAGTAGGCAAGTTAAATGAATTGAAATTAAATCATGATTACAAATCATTCACATGAAATTAATTTCCTGAATCTAAAAATGTGGTATAAATCGAAACAAGTGGATTGAATTTAACAAAAATCTTGCCAACACAGATTGTGTGTAACACGTGTACATTCATACTTCTTATCAATACCAGGAACTGAAAGGCTCATACAGGGGGTTTTGTTTTAAAATGTGCAAGACCTGCAACATTACCAACCACTTCAAAAGAATTTAAAATCAACTATTTTAAAAATTAATTAAATTTATTATTAACTTTTTGTCCTTTTCCCAAAAAAATTAATATGTTGAGTTTAATCAGTAATTGTTTTTCAAAAACTCATTTGATTTAAATCAGTGATTTAAATCAGCCTACCCTGCCTCTTGAGCTATGTTCTAAGATAACTTTGTGAAAATGTCACTGAGATTAACGAACACCGTTTACACCGCAAAAGATGAAGCGAATCCAAATTTGGCAGATGAAAAAAAAATCAGCTTGGTGATACTCCAAGGATTACCGGTACCTTAAAGCGAGTAAAAAACTTGTCCCACAACTGTTAAGCAGTTTCTTTAACTAATTTAATTCACGTCATTAAATCCAATTTGGAACTATATTAAGCATCTATATAGGCCCTACTGACTGATTGCAGGTGACTTGTTAACCGACTGACTAGCTGACTGAACCGTTTGACATAAATTTCTGATCGAGTTTATGTAATGTTGTTTTACTTGTGTAATATGACTTTTTTAAAAATTACACGCTGGTTTTCATTTTTTTAATCAGGCACCCATAGGAAATCAGAGCTACCAGCACTGAATGGGATACTCAGTTTAAAGAAAAAATAAACAACAGTCATAATGAAATGCCTTAAAATTTTGAGTGTGTGTTTACGGCATTTATTTTTGTTGTCCAAACGAGGTATTAATGTGATGTTGTGGCGCTGAGTGCCTGTTACAGCATTTAATTCTGTTGTCCAAACGAGGTGACGCTGAGTGTGTTTACGGCATTTAATTTTGTTCAAACGAGGTATTAATGTGACATTGTGGCGCTGAGTGTGTGTTTACGGCATGTACTTGCCCAAACGAAGTGGTTAATGTGGTGTTGTAGTGCTTAATTACTCTTTCAAGTGTAGATCAAATACATTTTACATAAAAACACAAATATTGCTTTCTGAAGAAAACTGCAGGCAGGTCATCATTCGTGCATACTCCATTTATCCATATATATACGCACTGAGATTGAAGTTTGTGGCACTGCAAGAAGCAAAGTTAGGTGCATTTTAATTTTGTCAGACACTATCTGAATTCTGCATGGACTACGGGAGGTCGTACGTTCGAATGTTTCCTTTGAACAACCTGGTAACCCGACCTTTTTGTTCGATAGTTTCCGTAACTTGCTGCTTTTCTTCATGTTTCCTCTTAACATAAGAAATTTGCTAAAGAAACGATAGTAAAATAGCAATAGGGCCATTATGCAAAGTGTTTTCTATTAAATGTTAAAAATAACATGGTTGCTAAAAAAAGTAACCTTCATAATTTCCTTTTGTGTGTACTTACCTTGTAGTTTCCTTTACTTGCTTGGCCAGTGTGAATTTGAATGTGCTTCCTGTTCTGTAAATAATGTTGCAGAGGTTGTCATTTTCCTTGACGCATCAGAGTTCCTATTGTCGCAGGTGTGATGTGCATTCTTGTCCAGCATATCTGAAACATGAAAGAGCGTGGTCATAGTAATTTTTCTTCCATGCTTAAAATCATGACTCCTTTTGAAAATATAAAGACATCCCTGCTTTATTGGTATCGCATGAAGACACAAAGACCCCTTGAGGATTACCGCTGTATTACACTAGAATATCCCACGTCAGGAAAGTGTACCACATGGAGCTGTTCAACAGCCAAAGTATTCAAAACTTATAAACACGAAATGGATTAGTGGGTTTTTTCAGGAGCGCCTGATCACGTTAAATTCATGGTACTCATGTAACAGTTCTATTTGAAACACTTCGTTCAGTAACAGTTAAAATGAACAATTACATGGTTCCAAAATAATCAAGTTTGGCCTGGTGTTGAGTCAAAAAGTGTATAATGGAGAACACACTCAGAACTTGTCATATGCCTGGCAGAAGGGCGTAAGTGCTTAGGCCCTTTTACCAGAAAACGTTTCCCAGCACAAGGACGTAAGTTTGCAACTATATATGAAAATTTCTCTGCAAAAAGAAAACAAAATTCCCAAGTCCTTTAATAAGTTGTTCAAAGGTTGCTTTTTGTACAGCCTGTGTTGATTTTGTAGTAAATTTTATCCGTTTTTACTAAATAAAAACAGTGTGTTTCATACGCACTTTTGCTGGGAACATTTTTTGTGCTGTGATCATGCTTCCTGGCAAAAAGGCATTAACATGCTTATGCCCTTTTACCGGGCACCCGAAGAACTTTAGGGTTGTGCAAAGCGTATAAGTGATTCGCACTTTAGGGGAGGATTCAAAGGGCAAAAATGAAGGCTACTGCTGAAACAGAGAGATTCTTTCTGCCATTACGATTTTCTCAAGTGACAGGCGGGGTTTTCATCTTACTACTTGTGAATACTAGATAAGAAACAAGTTGCCACTAACCCGTAATCCCTCGTCCATTCTCCTTCTAAACGAAACTCTTCAAATGACATTTCCTTTCCTGTTTATCTGTGATGTTACAGCCATTGTCTACAGCACCACTGTCATCGGACCAGCCCTCGGCTTTCTCATTGGTGGCTTTTTCCTCAAGTACTATGTGGACTTTGACACCACCAGTGGATTGGAGACACCGGTATCACCATCTAGCCCCAGATGGGTGGGTGCCTGGTGGCTGGGCTTCTTCTTCTTCGCCGGGGCTATCTTGGTCACAGCGTTCCCGGTCTACGCCTTCCCGGCCAAGCTCAAGAGGCCGGCCGAGAAGGGCCAGGATGGCAAGCCTGAACAGCCAGTAGATGAAGAGGACGATACTACCGTGCACATGGCGTTCAGCGATGTCTCCCTGGGAAGTGAGTTCATTCCTCTGCTTCCAGTCTGGACAGAGTTAGAAATAATTACATGGAGGATTAAGCTTCACTGACTTAAAGTTCAAGAGCTACTATCTGACATATCTACTGAAGATTTTATAAATTACTATAAAAGCATACAAACACTGGAAAAAACAGTCAAACATGTCCAGGAGCGATAGTTCAGAGTGCTTAGTACAGTACTTGGCGAACTGCCACAGGCTAATAGAAAAACAGCCCAACAGCAAAGGTACTGTGCAATAGCCTGGCTGCTGCCCACTTTTACTGAGCAAAAATCTGATGAGCATATAAATTAAGTGACTGTTTAGCAGCTCGTTGAGATCAGCCAGTTCAGTACATCAACAGCACTTCCCCAAATGAAGAGCATCCGAGACCATTCGGGAACATACGCACATGAGGGCTACCCACTAAGGGCAGTCATACGTACATCTACTTGTTTCTGAATGACCTCGCCTATTTGAAATACCCAACTGGCTCATAAGGCCCAGTATAATGCAAGCCATAATAAAAGTCATGTGCGCAAATAGCGTCTTGACATCAAAATGCAGCAGTACAAAATGAGTACTATTACGCCCCAGCTACAGCATTGTTTCAACAAAAGCTTTAACTGTCCAAACTATAGTTGGGACAGATTCTGGAAGTTAGGGCGTAAGTTGCTTAACAGTGCCAAGGCAGTGACTGTTTCTCCTAAGTGTATAGTCTGGCTATGGCTTAATGTCACAGCGCTGCTAAGCACAGAGTTCATTTACCAAAGAACACGTACTTGGCAAAAGATAGGTTACCGGCCGAAACTGTCATACACCATGTACACCTATTGTGACTGGTTCTCACCTGAGTTTTTTCTCAGCACTTCAGCTTGGCTGACAATCTCTTCCAAGACGACATGTGAATAAGACCCGCTATGGCTTTTTGGTTCCACAACTACCCTACAATTTCTTGATTTTTTTCCCTCCAAGCTCTGTATCCGTCTTCGGGTTTGTTTCCTCAGGCATTCAGGGTTCCTCATCCTTGGTTCTGTTAAACAGTAAGAACTACATGTAGATTGATAATGGATTGGTTTAAGATCATTCAATCATAAATCTACATGTACAGTCTACCCATGCACTGCACCCAGCAATCCACTGATCATCAATCAATCGATGGATTATATAGTAATGAAAAAAAAATGTTTGTTGCCTTTTCCACAGAGATCCCAGAGGCCATCTGGGGTCTACTCAAGAACCCCGTGTACATGATGGTCAGTTTTGCGGCAGCCGCAGAATTCAGTATCATCACCGGGTTTGTAAGGTTTGCGCCTAAGTTTATCCAGTCACAGTTCCAACTGAAAGCTTCAACAGCAAATCTTGTGACAGGTTTGTGAAACACAGTCCTGTAAAAGATGTGTAACTGTTGCAGAACGCCATGATTTTTTACATGTAACAACACTGAAGCCAAAAGCAAACAGAGTACTAGCCCTAGTCTAATTACTAGTTGTAATTCAGATGAGTCCATTTTACTAAATTCTCTTTTTTCACCATTAAAGTGATTTCCTTTAATATGATTTCAACTCTACAGTGGTTTCCTACTGCTGTTGCAGAGGGTATTAAAGAGGTGATGCAATGTGCCATAAATTGTACACTATGGAAATAATGTTTGTGTTAATTTTGTTGACTCACTCCTTTTCGAATGAACTAATATAGTAAATGAAAAGCTTCATTCAGCACCTCAGTAGAACAAATTCCACATAATCATCAAAGTGCTGAGGATGTTAACGAACTTTCTTTGATTTCTTTGAAAACAACTGCTTGCCAGGGTGAATCTGACATGCCCTCTTGAATATGTAAATAATTTAGACCTTTCAGCATTACTTGTCGGGTTGAATTGGTACAACCATCAGCATTAGGATTCCTAGTTAGAATTATGCTCAATCTCCGCCAGGCACCTTGATACCAGTTGGGGCCCTCGGTGTGATCCTAGGAGGCTTCATCTTGAACCGCGTCAAGACAAATCTGATGGGTGTGGTCAACGTCTTGACCGTAGTCACCATCCTCTCAGGGCTCATGTACGGGCTCATCTTCATCCCGGGCCCGTGCCAAAACTTACTCATGGCTGGGGTAACAACCCCGTATCATTACAAGTAAGTTTCATGATAAGATGACATTTCAAAGCCACCTTCAGCGAAAAAGGAATGCGTTCATTCAAATCAAGATCTGATGATCAAATCCTTAACCTTATCAGAAATCCGACAAATCGGCCACAAAAATCAATTCTATGTCGCATGGCTATTTTGACTATTGTATACAAGCAAAAACGGGAAAGAGTGTCATGTACATGTATCAATAAAAACCTATAACTTGTATGCAATGCATTTTGACACCTTTTGCAGTACAGATTTTTTCGATTTGTTGAAATATATGGTACGATGTATACACATTCACTGCATTGCAATGCATGATCAACACTGTCTGCTATTAAACGGAACACTAATAATTTTCATCTAGCCACCAAGCTACGTTTTGTGTATACCACAAATGCGATACCACTCCTTGTCTTAACAATTTCTAGTTTCCAGTTGAGAATTGAACTTTGAGAAAGGAAAGTCATTCGTGCGTAAACAAATGCGATTCAAAACAATCGATGCGTTTTCCCCAGTTTGTTTGTTCTGCACCTGTGTAATCAGTTATAAAAGAGAGTCAACTTTGTTTTTATATCTGATTGACACAAGTTGCCAAGTTACCACGCACCTGTTGCTGAATGGCAGAACAGCTGATGGAGTAGCGAATTCATGACCTAGCTGAGTTATTTTTTGATTCTTGAAAGAAACTTTAAGAGAAAAATTACATGAACTGGAGTTCCATAAACGTAAATCTGTAGGAACTGTATTTTTAGTGAATTTCACAGCTCTCGAACGGATCCCATAGTTGGCAGGAACGATGTAAGACGAGGGGCACTTTTTTTTAGTCAACTCCTTACTCTAATGTACATTTTCCTTGTGACTGTTTCAGTGATCCTGGTTGGCAGCAACCTCCTGACCCTTACAACATCAATCTGACCAGGCCCTGCAATGCAGCCTGCCGGTGCAACCCGCGCATCTACAGTCCTGTGTGTAGTGACAAGGGTGTGGCTTACTTCAACCCCTGCTTAGCTGGGTGCAAGGTTGAGGCTGCCATGCTATCAAGCGATGATGTTCATCGCTTTGTGAGTATTCATAACATTCAACCATGCAGACTCTAATCATGACTGTAGTGAAATGGACACATTTTTCTCTGGGCATTGGCATCATAAATCAAGGAAGGCTGACTTCATCACTATTCACAGCATCACTTTCATGTCTAGCATTTAGGATACTACAGAACTATAATATGAATCACCATCCCCAGTTAAGAATACCTTTAATTCTCAACAACACTTTTTCTTAGGAAGTTTAACACAATAAAACATGTTTGATAACTTTTGCCTTTAGTAAAAGCTAAAGAAAGCTGAAGATCTCCGAAATACTGAACAATCTTTATATTAAAAAAAAGTAATCCATTATTGTCCAATCCCGAGACAATCATTGTATCTCTTAATATGAAGTTTTATATAAACATACCTTGCTGTTTTCCTGTGAAAACTGTTAACAGCATTCTCTTCTGCTACAGGAATATTTCAACTGCAGCTGTGTGAAAGTCTACAATGAGACCAACCACCCTGCATCGACCAACGTCCAGCTGTTCAACATTCCAGCGAGTGGCGAGGACGACCCACCGCACGGTCATTTCAGTGCCGATTATGAAGCTACAACGGGCCTGTGTGAGCCAGACTGCCAGAAGCTTGTGTCGTTCCTCGCTTTGCTGCTGCTGGTTGTCTTCGTGTCTTCAACAGAGCAGATGCCAGCTCTCATGACACTTCTGCGGTAGGGAAAAGGAAATTATGAATGCATCTCACTAACCTGAGGAGATGTTTTTGCAGTCTTTCTTTAGCAGCGTCACAAAGCACCCTTTTTCTCACCATCACTGGCAAAACTATGGCTAGACCTGAATATGAAACCAACATACTATTTCACAGGGACACTATTAATACACTTGTGGTCAGAAGTTCCATTATACGTTGACTGGAAATTTGAACTATCATTTCAAAACTTTGCTCACTCCTGGCAAATCTTTATTGGTAGTTGATCAGCACATCTATTACTGTGGAGTAAAATGTTCTAACTGATCAGTGACAAGCGAAAGAAAAGGAATGGTTGCCTGTCATGAAGTCTTACTTCTGATTAAGCACTTCACTTGGAGCATAAGTAAACCTTTGACCACAACTGTATAATAAAAGGAAAATTCGTCCTTGCACCCAGGGATCCTTGCTGCTGTAGAAAAACGGGTCAATAATATATCTATTGGGAGATCAATTGTGGCGAGACAGTCAAGTGTACATTGTACTCTTGAAGTTTCTGGTTTGCTGCGGGGTTCCTATGGAAAAAACAACAAGAAACATAATGGATGTTGCAACACTATGTATTATGTTGAAGTATACTATACTCCTTACAAAGTTTTCCTTGATTTTTTTTTTTTCAGATGCGTGAAGCGGGAGGAGAGGCCCTTTGCAATCGGTCTGCAGTTTGTTATTCTGCGACTTTTTGGTGAGTGGCAAATTAAACAAAAAAACAAATAGATGTTGAATCAAAAAAAATTTTAGAAGATATTTGCATATAGAAACAAACAAGCCCCCTATCATGGACTGTGACACTCTGGATTGAAAAATCCTTCCTTAACAACCTAGGTATCTTTTTCAAATTTCATTTGAACAGGGTTCATTCCGTCGCCGGTATACTATGGAGCTGTTATTGACAGCACCTGTATACTCTGGGAGAAGGGGTGCAGCGGCAGCGATGGAGCATGCCTGCAGTACGACAATGGTAACTTCTTTTACCGCTATCTGGGCCTCTCCACGCTGCTGAAGTGCATCTCCATCATCATGGCTGTGCTGATCTGGCTGATGGTCCGGAGAATCCACTATCGTGGGCCGGTCATGACTCCCCTGCCTTCACCGGTGCCAACCGCTGCGTCGGATGACTCCGGAGTTGGTGCTACCGAGAATTCTGTGGAAAGCCAGGGGCACGGTCACCTGTCCAATGACATCTCAACACTTAGTCACTTCCGCTACCCCAACGAGGCTCCGGAAGGAGACATGAATTAGAGACAAACCCAAAAGTTGCACAAAGAAGGGAAGGAGAACTGAGAGAATGCGGATTTGAAAGACGGTTGCCTTCAATCTTTAAAGAGGAGAACCACCTTCTACATGTATGTCTAACAGAAAGCATTCATACATTGGAAGAGTACCCCATAATTTTATCTTTTTTTTCTATTATCATTATATATGGTATTTCATTTTATTCTGTTACATTTTAAGAGTGTACTCCCGTAACTTCACAAATAGCCTATAAATATCATTAATAGTAATGCTACCAAAGAAATACCCAGATTTTAACCAACGGATTTATCTTTCTTAAGTGCATGGCTCAGGAAACACTTTCAACCAATTTGGTGCCTAAGGTCATGGCATTTTAAAGCTGTCCGAATTGTAAATTTTAATTTCTTTTTTTGACGGAAAGGGAAACAGACACAGCTAGAGATGAAGTATGATTTAATATCTTGAGTATGACTGAATTTTTTTTCATAAAAGAAGCCAAATCCTGCTTCTTTGTCCTCTTGACATCAATCAGATGACATCATCACTGATTGGGATAATGTTGTTGGATATGGTTCTATGATGACCAGGTGGTCATGCATTTAATCCTGAACGTTGAGGGCAGTGTTTCCCATTTCGTGTGATCATTCATTCCCAAAGTCTTTCAGATTAACTGAAATTACAGGGACTACATTCCTAAAAGCATAACAAAATAGGTGTGTTTATCAACGCTGTGCTTCATGTTGCTTTACATGTGAGTTAAAAATGAATATAAATGTAGATTAGTTTCTTGGGTTGATGCCCGATTTAGAGGTGCACTTTTAGCCAGAGCATAGGTTTTGAACCTTTGTGTGATGTTCGTGCCAACACAGTGTGCATGTATTTCAATGTGAAATATTTTAATGTGAGTACTATTTCAAATAATTCTTTCAATGAAAATGAAATAAATTTGTTGAAAATGCATACTGGTATTTGAAATTATGTTTCCACACATCAAGAAAGCGTGGCACCCCAAATACAAATTTCTAGTCTAAATTTTTCATTTACAGGATTTATCCCCATGAAATACATGTATCAAACAAAAATCATCTCCCAGCGAAGTGAACAGTAACAAATTAAATGAGATTTTTTACAGCATAAACCAAGTTTTAGAAGACAGACCTGAATTCATAGTATTGAAGTACATGTACGTGCTTTCACGTTCCAGCATGCACTTTTTACAAGTATCCTTTGTCACGCATGGAAGTTACCGATAATCCACCCACTGCAAGAACTGATCCTGCAATGCATATATTGGTAACAAATCAAATTTCAGGAACTGTGTAATATGAAAATTGATTTTGCACAATTCCAAAGAAAAAAATCGAAATTAATGAATTCGTACAAGAAATCTAGCACATAAAAAGAATCTGAAGATTCAAGGAAAACTTAAAAAATAAGTAATACCAAGAACTCCAATATGAGATTTTTATTCATTAATATCAAACAACTTCACAAAGATTATTTTACGGAATAAATACAAATGTGAAGAAATACCATATGGCATGATTTGGTATCAAAATATACAAAGAACGATTCATGTTGGTGAGTACAATAAATATAATTGCAAGTACTGAACTACTGTAATATTTTCTTCACAAACTGATAACTTCTGAATACAAGCTAATTTGACCGTTGTCAAATGTTTGTTGGTTTTTAACATAACTGTTACAATGATTAATATAACGATCAAAGATCCAACGCCAAGAAAACGATTTCCAACGTGGGGGCAGGTACGACATAAGCCATAAATTGGCAGATTCATTAACTCTGCCCCATTAAAGGTCTTGCAAAGAGTCAAAAAGGCGAAAAGATCCACCCAGCCCCCCCCCACCTCCACTGCAAGAGCCTTAATCGAGAGCATTAAACATTTGTGATTTTCAGCCTATGTAAGTACGTGTATGGAGGTGTGTAAAAAGTGCTACAGCATAAAAAAATAAAAGAAACAGTTTTACGGGAGTGATATATTTATGCTCCAGAAAACTAGATAAATTGACCACTTTTCAGATACCAAGTTTAACAAGAGAAGTAAAAATGAACAGAGTGATTTCCTGGCAGCATGCTTAAAATGCTAAAACATTTCCCAAGTTTTCCCAAAATCCAACGGGATTTTCCATTCTAGGAAGAAAACACTCACCTCTGTTTACCTACATTTGCGTATCAGTGCGCATTCGCGTCAAACCTTGCTGAAAAGGGTCACCCAAGCCACACCCTCCACGCCCACTGCATGTCTCCCCATAAAAGGCTGCCTAGAACTAAAACTCGTCCTAGTTTTTTTTTTTTTTTGAGGTCTCTTGATTTTATTTATTTGGAATAGGGAAGGATGGTAAAAAGAGGTGAGTGTTTTCTTACAAGAATGGAAAATCCCATTGGATTTTTGGAACTCCATTACAGAAAACATCTCACCTTTGTTTACCTACATTTGCAGAGTAGCACCGTTAAGTAACAATTTGGGAGGGAAAGGACATGCAGGGTAACGAAGGTCTAAACTGAGCCCATTCAAATATGAAAAAGGTTGTTTAGACATACCCAGAAGCTGCCTTTCTAGTTGTGAGAAATGGTAGCTTTCTGGGGTGTACAGGCTGCTGATTGGCCAACCTGCTTGAGGGTTTTCCCGCTCTCGACACCCTATGCTTGAACCACATCCTTCACGTAGCATGAACTGAAGGTGATTGCAGGTCATTTTCATTATGCCTGAAAAAGAAACTCCAAGCTGGTGGACAGAGGATGTTGATGCGCTGCTTGTCTCCTGGGCACCTGATTTCGATCCTCAATATCGAGAGGGCTTACACATATTATTGCCTCCAATCTCATTTGAGCAATTGTGGTCACAGAGGCCGGGCGACGTAGTTGGATGGTCGTGATGAACAACTGCTTGATGTCACCTCATGGGGTCTGCAAATGAGCGAAGAATTGTGTGGAAGCTCTTGAACAGGGCACCACCATAAATCCCCCGCCATTGTTGAAATCACTGTCAACCTTGGGATGAAGGTACATACATGTATATCTAAGGAAAAGAAGCCGGTTAAATGAACTGTGGAAAGAAACCCCATGTTACTGAGGCATACGCCTCTCGGTTGCCGGTAAAGGTGGACTGGCTCTGTGGACTAGGTACAGAATTGGCCTCCTTGTGAAACTGTTCGGGCAGCCATCAAAAATACCGCTTTAAAGGTTGGTTGATGAAGGGTACGAGCCTCTGTTGGATCAATGTGAGACTTGGGATACAATGATGCCCTGATCCCCCTCAATGTTTGTAGGGGAAAAACCCCGATGACAGGTGAAGCTGAAGAATGGGGATCAATAGCCATCGTCCTGTACTACTTCGGAAAGTGGAGAACACAGCTACCACAAGCGTGCCTGTAGGGCTTTGCCGGTGTCGAGCTACCTAGGCGGAATCTACTTCCCAAAGTTTAGTTACTATGACTATGACAGCATCCAAGCACACAAATGAAGGGAGGCTCTATCCAGATGAGCCATTGGAGACTAAGGTTGGTTCAGGAGGTCTCAGCAGTTGAGGAGCCCGACTGGAGAATGAATAAATTATGCATGTAGGCTTATGAGGCAAGGGAACAAAGGCTGTTGTGGCCAAAATGAAGCAAAGTGAGCATTCTAGATAATTCTCTCTCTCACGAGTAACTTGATGTATTCATTATTACAGAGAGGGGAGGTGAAGGCATGAATTCCCCTCTCTGAGGTTGAGCAAAAATGAATGGATCAAACTGTGGAACATCCTTAATAACATTGTTTCCCACAAAAACTGGAAGTTTCCCTTATTGAATTCCCCTCACTGTGGTTGAGCAAAAATGAAGGGATAAAACTATAGGACATCCCTTAAACCTCTGTCTCCAACAAGCAAATGGCACAAGTTTCCCTAACTGAGATTAAGCAACAAATGAAGCGATCAATCTTTGGGAATGAAGATGCCCTGTGGTGAGGCCCCAACCGAAGAAGTCTTCCTCTGACCAGTGGATGGCTTGAAGAGAGAAACAATACCAAAATGACAAAGGTCCATCCTGTCTGCGGTCTAGAGGCAGAAGGTCTGGCAGAATTTGTTATCAAACAGAACAACAGGCTACAGCCATAGCTGTAAAAGGGCAAAGACCACTACGCCTCAAATACAACCTCACAAAATGCTGGAAGGGTAAGGGGGCCAAGTGAGATGGTACCCAGGCAGTTTTGAAAATGTGTGTGGTTGTCATCTCAAGAGGGTGGTAACTTTGATGTTGCCTCCCCCCCTTAACACTGTATAAAGTAAGCCTAGTAGTTATACTGAATGGCTGTACAAAAATAAACCAGTAAAGAAGGTTTGAGCCTTTACAAAGTACCTATTATAGATTGTGCTGTTGTATGGGCACTGTTGATTCCACTACTGATCGCAAGGAACCCAAAACTACCTGTGCTACATGTATCTTGTATGCACATGTTTTATGGAATGAATGGCAGGAAATGGGACGATGACAACCAAGACTCATGAAGGTAATAAAAAACGTGCCTTAAACAACCTAACTATACAGTTGACCATGCCTAAGAATTACAAGCAACTGGAGTCCTAATGTACAACTTGCACCAGTCAGGTAACCACAATGGGAACCCAAGGAGAAGAGGTCAACCCAGGTCACACATACATGAACATACAGCATCTAATCTCATGGAACCTGGGAAGTAGACGGAAACCTAGAGCTGTGCTAATGAAATTTGTTGGGAACATGCTCTCGCCAAGGAAACAACCTCGAGTAATAAGTATGACTGCAGGGAAAGGGAGCAAATTCTGTGAATGAACCTGTACAACTGTCCCTGCAACGTGGACATGCTGGGGAAGTGCAGGAAGACTAGCATAACACCTAGACATCCAAAGGCTATCGTAACTAAAGTACAGTGCAAAGCAGCCACTTAACAACACAGAAAAAAAAGTGGAAGGCAATCGGTAACCAACAGGGGATGCTGCGGGTCCAGCATTATGCACCACTGCGATATGAATGGCGTAATTTTACCTTGTTCAAGAAACACACTGAGCAGGAGGCGCCTACCCAAAGCCTATATAATTCTTGGTAGGGGAGGCGAGGCAGAGCAGGGGCTAGAGCTGCAATAAGGAAAGTGATTATAACTCAAAACAAGGGTGCGCAAGCTAAGGCACTCTACCTGAGCGCGACAAAACTTGCATCCCATGCGGCGTGCTGGACAAAGTAGCTCCTGGAGCAGCCCTAACAGGGGGACGTAAAGGGCAAGAGTGCCAAGTTCTGAGAAAGTGAATGCCACGAACATACGGGCACGGAATGCACCCAAATTGAACATTG
>NW_019091362.1:11686636-11716270 GCF_001949145.1 Acanthaster planci
CATTTTTTGGTTTTGTATTACTTGCAGATTGAACCGTACGTACATACATAGTCATAGTTGGTACTGGTACAATACAAGGGTAAACAGTAATACGTCATCAAGGGAGTTCTTTTTGTCGTCATCCGTCACAGAAACTCTGTATCAAAGCTGAAAATTGGTTGACAGATTGAAAATAAATAAATGAAAATCCCAAATGCTATTCAAACGAAGAAACACAGTTTATTTGTCCCTGTTGTAATGACCTTCTGGCCAAAAATTGATTTACTGCACAAACAATGGTCATGCAAAGGCCTGCAGGCCCATACTGGAGCTGAAAATTAGTTCCAAAATTGACAGGTGCCCTCTGACAGCCTGCTTCTTTGAAAATGCTGCACTAGGCCTCAAGGAGCCAAAATGCTGCTTTGACGATCGTGGCCAATTAATTGAGCCACGAATGGTGGGCATGATCAGAGGCGTATAATAGGTCACTATTTGCCGATGAAGTGCAGGTACCAGGTACACCGTTGAGATTTTTATGTTTCTTTATCTCGAATCAGGCATTTCCGATGATGGAGGGTTCAGACATTATGCTACTCTTTTGGTACGGTTTCATGATTTTTTTTTTTAGATTTGTCTTCAGGAAAGCCCAAGGCACCGAAAAATCTTCGAGTTTGTTACTTAAGGGACAATGAGATTCGGGTGATTTGGGCACCAGGTTGCGACGGTGGAGTTCTATTACATCAACATTCGCGTGATTACTCGAGAATTCGACCCTCTGGGGTGGAACGAACTCAACCCAGACAGGCCCCGTAGTCATGTCAGTGACCTCGAACAGGACACGCTCTACCAAGTAGCCGTGTATGCCAAAAAC
The DNA here is from genome assembly GCF_001949145.1 of Acanthaster planci. Next base: position 11,687,487 of record NW_019091362.1, read on the forward strand.
AGGCATGGCTTGGGCCCTTACGCAACAGTAGAAACACGCACAAAACGTAAGTGTCGCCCGTCGCTTTCACTTGAGCTACACGTATTTGCATGTGACTGTGCACATCTTCTTCCCAATGAACTGCGTTATCTGTTTGCCCATTTTTAACATTGAACGGTATACGATTGCAAGACACTGCCTCCGTATACGACCCATGACAACCTGGGAGAGCTAAAAAAAGAAAAACTCAAGTTACCATAAAGTACTCTTCTTTTTGAAAGCAACTCGGAGAAACCGAACAAATAACCACACAACTACAGAAACGTTTCCAAAGCTATATAAATTAATTCTCTTAGCTACATTTCAATATTATGGATGAAACAGTCTAACAGTTCTCTGCACTTCTTTTTCTCCAACATTGGTGGCGTCTCAGGCACTGCACCGTCGCTGATGGGTAAGTACCTCAATCCACGTGCCAACATGTTTATTCAATTTGCACTAGTAGATGTAATACTTGAGACATTGTTCACTCTCAAGATATTTGAATGTTTGCACATTAAGTTTTTGAGGTCAAGTGAAAAGATACATTTTAAACAGAGTAGAAAAACCAACTACCAAAGGAATTGCTTGAACATTTCCCCTCTTTGTAGGTGAGAAGCGCTTTAAACCTAAACGAAAAAATATGATATATTAGCGTTTTCCTGCAGCGATTTCCCATGCCTAAGTAACTTACACAGCTTTTGAGATGTGACTGTGACAGAAAATGAAACTAGGATTACTAATCAACCTTGTCGTTTCCTGTATTTTTTTTTTTGGGGGGGGATAAACTGTGCCACTCGTTTAACATTTTTATCACTTCTTTCAATTCCCGCACAGGTATCAGTGTGTCATACAGCGTGGTACTAACGACGTTCTTTGTCGCCAGAATGCCAAAGGGCAACAATGCCGGAACCTGCTTGCAGTTGATGGGTTATGACGATCAACACAACGAGTGGGAGAGTCTAAGGCCAGCCCTGGACTGCATTCAGCATGACGGCGAGATTCCGTACTCTGGGGTGCATGCCAGTCATGTTCATTGCCGGTACTGCAGGGACTGGGTGTGCGGCAAAGAGTCCCATGTAGCCCTGGGTATAGGTAAGCTTCCACTCATGGTAATGTTAATGCTGGTTTGTGTACCGGCATGGTTGAAACAAAGGCAAATTTGAAACGTGTCATGTCTTAAGGGGTCTGCCGTGTATCCGAATATATCTGTTCGATTGATAACCGAATTTTCAAATACAAGTATAAATATCTCAAACTGCATACTTGAATATGAAAGTGAGTGATAATAAATAGGGGAAAATTCCAATTACATGTATTCTTGAAAACAATAATATATGGCATTGTACAATGCATTAGCATAATATTTCCAGATGTTTTGAGTAGACTTTGAGACATGCTTTGTATATATGCAAATAATGCTCTTCCCTATCCTGAAAATCGATGAATAATATTGATGTTATACGAACATGCTTATTTTGTTTTCTTCTTGGAAAATCAGTGCAACCGAAATATTCAACTAATTGATCGAAGGGCAGATCCAGTACTAAAATATTCATTTGTTGAAATTGACTGATTCGTCAGGGCGAACAGTCATATAAACATTCCCTCTTCTGAAATTTTTGCGACAAATTATGTATTTGTTAAACATCACCCGCAGCTATTTTTAATATAAGTTATTTGGTTTTAAACTCCACTATTTGGGTTCAGAGGTAAACCCTTAAATACAATTTTATCAACGTCCACTGCAGACTTCGAAGCTCGAAGCTAGGTATAGACCAGTTTTGAAATCGCCAAAAAGAACCTGAGTTGAGAGTAGACCCAAAAACTTTCCTTATTCAGTCATTTTTTTATATATATCAACTGCGTATGCCTTGTCCGGGAAGCGATTAAAGAAAACTATCTGTGTTAGCTACTAATAACTTTTTAAAACATTTTGTTGCAAATAGTTTTAGAAAAATACAGATAATGATGATCATCTAAAGACTGACTCTTAGAACTGGACGCACAAAGTTCAGCTGCAAAGGCATGCACACCATCTGATGACAAGACTGTGTTTAAATACTGAGCACAGTATCCAATGTGCGAAATGAATGCTTGTTTCAATAAGTCATGTTGCAATTTTTCCCTTAAAACAGTGTATTCGTCGACTTCTCCGCCCCTCCATCAGCTTGACCCACCTGGCAGAACGTCAGAAACGGCGACGCCACTGGGATGATAATCTTGGGCGTGTGTGGCGGTTGCTTGCCCGTGGTTGTACTCATTGCTTGCTGGTCCTGGCGCAAGTGGTGCTTTAAAACCACCTCATCAGGTAGGGCAGGTGCCCCAAAAGGGCTGTTGTATCTACGTATCTTTCTACCAGATGTATATTTTACCCCTAGAGCCTCTGCCAGTCGGTGCTTTATTAACCGATTCAGACTGGCCATGTGACCAGCTGTTGTCCAAAAGAAAGGAAAGTCTGTGCAGCCTAACGTATTAATTACATAAATGCTACATAAGTGTACTCGAAGCACATTGAAATGTTCCCATGGAATATGGCAACAGTGACCATCTACCTGCAATTTCATTTACGTGACTTACGTAGTTTTAATCATATAAGAGGATACAACGACATGGAAAGGGGTGTAGATTTTATCACGATGGGACAGACGATATTCAATTGTCTCTGGCTATCCAAAATGACAGAAAAAACGCCCCTCACATTTATGTGGTGATTTTTCCCCTCTCATTTCATATAAGAGCGTGCTGAAAACACTACCCAGCCAAATAAGTAAGTACCAAATAACTGACGGTTAAATTTCCATGCACATTTGAAAAAAATAACCGATATCTCATCTTACGTATTTCTAGTAATGAAAACAAGAATTCCTCAAAAGTACCACAGGTATTGTAAGCTCGAAAGCCTGAAAAAAACCTGTAGAGGGGAAGCAATGAAAAGAAGTTACAAAATAATATTCTGAGGGAAATCCCAAGAAATCAGGTAGGGACTGAAAACCCAATTTACGTGTGGACATGAAGACGTATGAAAGTAACTGCGCGCTGAAAACTTCGAACGATGGCGGCCTAGACATTTATTCGTTCTAAGCAACAGTGTACAATGAAGTGCGATGAGATGATAGTCTCACCAACAGAAAATTGATATCACTCATCGCTTTTTAGCATGTAACATTCAAGACGCCATACAGGCCTGTGCTCCTTATTTACCTGTTGCAAGTTCAAATACTGCCAGTAGTCAACGTACAGTCTGGGTTACTACAATACGGGTGATTCACAATGCAGTGCACTACCAAGAGGTAGTTATATGGAGAGGCCCTTTAGCAGTGCATTATGGGATAAATTGTCGACTAAGTCTCATTTGCTAACTACGCTGTGATAAAACTTCAGTAAACGTGGTCGCAACATAGATACTTGGAAAATCACCACCAATGATCCTTTGTGCTTTTTCATCAGTAAAAGGGAATTGAACCAAATGATACAAAAAAATACAACCGACTGAGTAGTACTCTGATTAAATAAAAAGATTTCAAATCTGATTACTGACGTGACAATTGTAATATTTTTAGAAAATGGAGCCTTTGGTTTGATTATTTACAAGTTATAATTGTATTAGCATTCCAATTCAGTTTACCATCCACAAGTGTCCATGAAAATTTAAAATTGTGGGCCTACTACACAGGTGTATTATTGATTATCAGCTGGTTCAATAATGTTGATCTCATCCAAAAATCAAATCTTTTTTTGGTGTTTTGCAAATTTAAATTGAAGTGATTTCCGTGACACCTTTCAACAAGGTTTTTTTTATTCCATTTAAGCCAGTTTATTTTGGTCCTTTAAACGAAACATTTGTCTGCACTTATTCGATTATGAGCCAAGCTGTGATGTGGGATGTCTCGATCAAAGCGCCTGTAAAACTGGTTCAAATCGTCTGAAAACTGTTCTGCTAAGAGTATGCTGTGATGTCTTTCATGGCATCCACTGCTGCCTGAGGATCGTTGTTTTTGAATTTGCTCTCGATTTCGTTTGGCCATAGTGTCTCTTGCAGTGTCGAATTAAGTTCTTTTTTAATCACAGTTTTCCTCACAATTGCCACTCGCACAAGCCGTTTGTTTTCGTTTAATAAGTCTTCTCGTCTCTCAGGGGAATTTGGGTCGGGGTGGGAAAATGCATGGGAGGTTTCCTGACACAACTGTCCATTTTTAAATCCATAATAAGATCGTTTTAGTGCTCTGTGGGCCCGCTTTACAGTCCCAAGTTGACCATATTCCACCCTCAAGTATACTAGCTGGAGGCCTGGCACCACTTTCATGGCGTTTTTTACAACCAGGAGGATTTCATATTCATGCGTAGCTTTACAGAGCTATGTACAAGCTTTAGTTTTTAAGTCACCAACATCGACAATTTGAGGATCGAGATGTCCCTTTTTGAAATAAAAAAATTCGCAGCATTTGTCGTATTTGCTGAACACAGAGCTTATAAGCCTATCCAGTCCTGATCCTAAGATGTGCTAGTCTGTGACCGTTTCTTTTGTGTTGCAGCTTTTGGCAGGTGGAATCGTTTAGTTCTGGAGCAATGGAAGTCGGCAAAAACAAGTCTTCAAGGAAGGAGTGAAAACTATAAAAATGACTTCTGTTTACGTTTACGTTTAGCTTCATCATTCTTTTATGCCACTGTCGTTGCTCAATGTACACTATTCAAGGCGTAACTCACACCCTAGAGGGAGGAAACAGAAGGCGGTGCAACTCAGGCACTTCAAAGTGTTCAATGATGGTTGCAGCCGAGTCTGACGAATAATAGAAAACATTCCCCAAATGCCTGCTTTTTGCGTGCATCTTAGCCGGACAAGCGGGGCCAGTAATATCCCAGCAATACTTGTAGTTTTTTGCTTGCAATTAAATACAAGTTATTGATATGGACTGCAAAATCGAGGAAAATAAGTGAAACAACGTTACTTTTGTAAGCGCAATTCATCCGTTCTCGAGTTGTAAAGTGCACGAACGTACTGGAATCTGAGCGGCGTGCACGCACTACGCTTGCGCATTTCCAGTGAAGGTCTGTTGCACGCCCGCTACACGGAGGCCGTAACCGGTACCCGGCTTTCACCCGCCTGCCGTTGCAGTTCCGTTTTTGTCGGATCCTTCAAACTGACCAATTAACTACCTATTGGTTACCCCTAAAATGTTCGGATTTGTTCTGCCTTACATTTCGGTTTATAAACATAAATTTGCGACACAGCCTGCAAATTTTATAAACATAACTTCGATTAGCGTAGAAGGCTTTGTATGAGTAGGGTTCTTGTACGCTAATAAGTTCATCAACGATCTCTCTTTGAAGTGTTTAACATGTTTAATTTGTTCGTAGAGTTTTATTGGTTAAAGATGTATAAATACACAATACTGTATAAATTTGATTTTTTTATTAAAATGAAACAGTAACTTATCTTGAAAACTGAGGAATAAAAAAGAGGATTTCTTGCGGGCATGATGATCGTGAACAGGCAAGAGCGATGCTAGTCTAATAGGGAACACAGTATGCTGAGGCAGTACTGGCGCGCACACGTGCGGTAAGCAGCGATCACCCACAAATCGTGCTGTTGATCAGCCTTTCCTGGTTTTATTCGTAAACTAAACATACAATAAGCAGAATTTATTGGTAATTGGAAGTGAGCAGTTGGATTTTAGAGCAATGGACAGATAGCGAGACTGTGTCGAAGTTTTAAAAAAATCTCCTAATTCATAATCATATGGGGTTTTGGGGGGTAGGGGATGCTCTCTTAAAACCCTCGGCCTCAGGTAGGCCTAGATTAAACAGCTGGAAACTCAAATTCAAGTGTACTGGTGTAGCTGTTTGGAGTCCTCTCTAATCCTAAGCGCCTTCCGATATTGTAGTCAATGGTTTTCACCATTGAAGAAATGTGGCCGAGCAGTTTTGTCAGTGGGCTTAAAATCCATTGGCTTGGGAGGATGACGTTTATTATGGTCATGCTGGAGCCGTCTGGTTACTGGGCGATGGGTCCCGACAAGTACAATTGCAACATACTCGATCTAACAATCGGTGATTTTCCATTTATAACCATTTATAATTTCAGGCCAGAGATGATTATTAATCGCCATTATTGACTCTCACATCAGTCTGATTAATTTTAAAAAGTACTCATCTGTGCCGGCGCGTTTTGTAAAAGTTCTCAATCTAAAAAAAACGTATTTGGTATATGTTTCAAAATGGGACAAATCAGTAGAAATGAGTAAATTTCTAGCAACAGAAATGTGCCAAAGCCTTGCTGGATTTAATACCCTCTCCCCTCGACACCCTTAACTATATCGAATTTTGTGAACGCTTTTTTGTCTGCCTATTTGAAGTCCACCTGTTAACACATAATACATGCTAAAAGAAATTGCCCGGATTTGTGCAAATATGAATTTAGCTTTCCCGTACTGGCCGTAGTAGACGTAGTAGTGCTTGCGTGCAGGTAACTGGGCCATCTATCACCAACGCAGGTCACAACCTCGCCCGGCCCCCGGCCCGATGTTGGTGTGTACTCGGCATGGAGAACAATGGTACTCGTGGCTGAGAACCACGTTGCGCGTTACGTGCTCCATTTGAGCGTTTTTGAAACCAGTGGATCCGGTCAGAACATGAAGTTTCGATGTGCGTGTACGCAGCTCAGAATCTCATACGCCAAATAGTTGCGCGTGCACACTGTATGAATGAACTGCACAGGAGAACGGCTAAAAAGAGTCCACAACAATGGGCAGAATTAACGTTACGTCCGAATTTATTTTCCCGTTTTGACTTAGGTGGTGAGGTGTAGAATTTCTTATCACATCAGCTGTGGGGATAAGGACGCATAGGAATATTACACACGTGAAATTGGCTCCTTGCAAAAGGGGGAAGTGTTGAAAATTTGGTTCAAAAATTTTTCGCCTGATTTTGCACCCTCTATATCCTGGCCTCCCTCCGTAACGTCGTACGGTCAGGGAGTCCACGTGGGCTAGGCTGTGAACGTGAATTCCCGGCCGCGTGAGAGAGGGGATGAAGACTGGCGATCAGTCTACAAAGGTCAAATTAACTACAACCTTAACCTGTCATTCATTCAGCCGGCGCCACCGTTTGCAATGTTTGCACGCCCTGTTAGTTCACAATATATGCACAGTAACCAGGCAGAGATGACTAATTCCCTCTTTCCTGCAGACGCTTTGTCGAGAGTTTGCTCACGCTCTCGCTTGTTCAGTGAAGACGAGACATGGAGAGAAAAAGGAAAATTATTTCAACTTTAACCTTTTCTATAGGTTTGGTTTACCCCTCTCGAACACTAATGAAATAATGTCAAGGCTAGGGTGAGGCAGCCTCATCAGGTAGTAGGGTTTCAGCTTGCAGGTATATTCAATAGTGCGACGTATGCAGCAGACCGTGCGAGGAATGCACTGCGTTGAGCACTTGAAGGGATGGCGTACATGTACGTTGCATACATAGCGGTACTGACTTTGATGCAGACATCTGCTACTAGCGCACAGGGTAAGTCCACTCTAACACGCAAAAGCATGAGTTCCCTGGAAACACTGAATTGCAAAGGCTTTGTCCTTTTAGGGTAATTTACTTCAACGCAAATTTATAAGAATGACAAATATGCACTGATTATAAGATAATTTGCACGTGCTTGTAGCTGCTGGCATAAAATGCGGCGGTTCATCTGCAGTTTTGTGTAAGTGTAACTCTGTCTTGAATACTATATAATTATTTTCAATGGCCCGTTGCAGAACGATGTGGTGATAAAAATACATTATACTATCACCGTTGGATATAACAATGTGATATCAGAAACTAACTTACTAAAGAAACTTGGCCCCGCCCCTCATTTCAACCCCTATAAATACAGAGAATGCTTTCAAGACTGCTAATCTGCTCAAGTCTGCTTTCTATCCTGTTCAGGTTAAATTGCAATAACACTAGTAAGACAGATAGCCTTTCGCCAATTTTGGTTCTGTAGCAAATTCTTTATTTTTTTAAAAGGTGAGCCTTTCGCTTAAATACTCAAGTAAATAAGAGTTTAATATCCCAAATACCTTGTCAACTGTGCAACTGCTTTAAACTTTTTTCCAATACTCACTCTCACAACACCAGGCCTGTCTAACGGGTAATTCAGCTCTTCCGTTCTCTATATGTAATCCAGGAAAACGCAATTTTGAATTTCGTGATGGAGGTATTTCATTAACTGGCCTCCTGTAAAACTCAAACACCCTCTGCGTCGCACTTTAGCCACGTTTGAGTGCCATTGCAGGAGTCAGATGTGTTATTATTTTATGATATGTGTAGGTATTGTCCTGTATTTTTATGTTAATATAATATCCGTTGAATTCAATGTAAGTAACATACTTTCAGTATTTTGCTGATTTATTTCATCTTTTGCTACCAATATAGCATCTTTTATTGCCTTTCAATTTACCACATGGAATGTTTGTGTTTGCTTGCCACTTTTGAAAAACAGTGTCACGCTGAAAGATCTATCCTGGGTAACCACTAAATACAGAAAAATTATGCTTTGTTTTTCTCTCACTTTTAAAGACGGCAAGATCCATAGCAATGGTGGCTTCATCTCTTCTTGCACTGTTGTCTTCCTATTTATTCCTTTAATTCTCTGAGTAGTTCTAATTCTGTTATCTCTCTTCCTCAGACTGCAGTGTAGATGTGTCCTTCTGGAACGACACCGCCTGTGAGAGGGGGATAGAGGTGGCTCTGTATTCCAGATCTTTACCCTATTGCAGGGCCCAGTCGAGCTTCCCCGCCAATTTGACCCTCTACCAGGACGACGTTGAGCTCAGCGAACGAGTCGTGATTGAACGCGATGAGGTTAGTCCGGGGAACTTCCGGACGGGACTTTATCACCGGACCGACTTCACAGCCAAAGGCCATACTGTGTTTGAGTGTTGCGGATCGTTAATCGAGGGTCCAACAGACTGCCTTGGAAACACGTCATGCGTTACCTGCCGTTTTGAGGTCACGTGTAAGTTTTCTTCCATTGTTATGGTCGTTTGCCATAGTGAGAAGGTAGAGTCCTGTCAAACGTACAGGTTGTACCATCAGAGGCGATATTGGAGCCAATGAGTATCCAAGTCTCGGGTCTAAGGTACACAGAAAGTCAATTTAAAACTAGAGCTTATCTGTCTGTCTGCAAAAAAACAGGGGGCTTTTTCGCATTCTTTTGTACATTTGAACAACTACGGCATCATCACATCAAGTCATTTTGCGTATATAACACCTCTTTTTCAAGTTATCTGTAAGGTTTAAACCTGAAAGAACATGTACTTCAGGAGATACAAGGCTTTAAAAAGTGCACCTTTAATGTGACGTGACTTGTCTCCTGATGACGTCATGATCACATGATGTCAATATTCCTCTAAAGCACTCAGTTTTAAAGATATCTTCAAGATTTGAACCCGATCAAACATCTATTTCGGGAGAAATAGGGCCTTTAAGGGTGCACTTTTAATGTCACGTGAGTTGTCTCCTCATGACATAATCAGCACAGCTGGTAAACATTCGTATGTAACACTTCTAGTTATCTGCAAAATTTCAACGAGATGCGACATGTCCTTTAGGACACAAAGGGCTTTGAAGTTCATGCCAAGCCTTTTTTCCCTCTTGAATCAATTATTGCTCAAATATTCTTTAAAACCAAGAAAACCTCATCCTTTTTTCATCTGTTTTTCCTGAAATGAGATTTTTTTGGTCTCTTCGTTTTCTTTCGTACAAAGATTGGGACCTCTCTGTGAGTGCGTCCCCAGCGGGCCCTGTCCCGGAGGGCGGAGATGTCACACTCATCTGCATCATCGACAGCTACCCATCCTCTGGCGGATGGGTTCAGTGGCAGTACAGTGTCGATCAGAAGTCCTCGACGGCACTCAGCGAACCGATATATACCGTCGCCAACCACTCCTGGCCCCTCTTACGGGTGTCCCCAAGCCTGGGTGGCTGGTACCGATGCGCCGGGAACATCAATAAGACCCCAGGTTTTTGGCTCCTCGACGCATTTTCTGGTTGGATTGCTGTTCAGGTTCACTGTAAGTTTTCCTGCCCAACTCCGTAACTTAAGAATGAGGTAAACAAGATACAAACATGGAAATCTCTTATAACGCCATTGCACACATATTAATTGAAGTTACTCTTTGTGCGACTTTCTCTTTAGACGCTATGTCAAGCATTAAATGCCACCTTGTTACCCTTGTGAACTAAACATTCACCATCTATAAATCCTTGAACATGTTTAGTATAGAAACAGAAAATGTTCAGAGAAATGTTGAATGTCGTTTCTATCACGATGAAAGGCTAAAAGAAAAAATATTCTATCCAAATTGAACTTATTTTTGATAAACACTGGCCGGGGTTTAGTCCTTAGACGCGCAAAAGACAGCATGAATTTTTGAAACCTGTTTTTAAGCTTCCCCCAGACGGGGGCGACTATATTTGCTTCAGCCGAGCCAGATTCCATGCGGGGTTTTACTCCTTTGAGAAAATGTAATATATATGTGTTAACAAGCGGGTGAACAACGTTCAGTGCATGTCGCAGCAATGACGCTGATATTTTCATTCCCTGGGCTGTGAGCTATAAAGGGAAATGAAATGGGCGTATACTTGGTCCTGTGGTCATGTCTTGTCGGAATTATTTTGTATGTGCCCGAAACATCTACAATAGGTTCATGCCTTTTGCATCCCCAAATTTCTGGACCCAATTGTTGCACTAAATGCACCATTTATGTCCAACCTCTTTTGAAAGGTTGCTTTCATGAAGTGTTCCAAAGACAGATTTTTGCCCCATCCTTCCACAATCCATATCTACAATGGCCTAGGGGTCATTTGTTCAGGGCAAGTTTATCTTTGTAGAACTGTAGCTACAACTTACCAATCTTTTAACTCGCCTGTTGCCTGGCATAAATGCGTAATTACGACAGCTGTCACTTTGGCAATTGTGAGCAAAATGCACGATTGCCCTTCTGCCGGACAAACGGCGAACTTCAGAGAACCGGTTATTCCGTCATCGCTTGCATAGGAAGACATTTTCTGTAACAGGAATATGAGAATAGAAAGTTATTGTTTCACTGAACAATGTTCTTTTCGTCGAGGATTCTTTGCTAGTGCGCTGCATTTTGTCTATTTGTTTATAACAAGCAGCGGAAGACTCCAACATTTATGGTGGGTAGACCTATTAAAGAAAAGGAACTGTTATCTCAGTATCTTCCAATCATAGCTAGTCCCATTGTGGTCAACGAGAATAGGACATGGGTTGGCGCGAACGACGGCTATACGACCACCTTGGAGTGTATCATCCGAGGCAATCCCCTACCCACGGTCACCTGGTACGGTCCGAACGGCATCACCCTGACCAACAACACAGTTCCTAACCGGGTGTCAGTGAGAGGCACCATTAGCGGAGATGCAGTTTTGGGATTTCTCGTTAAAAGTCAAGTGACCATTAACCCAGTGGAGACCAACAACGATTATGGATTGTACAGATGCAGAGCCTCAAACAGCATCGGTACATTCAACGAACTTGAAGTAGAGCTAAAAGAAACGGGTAAGCTTGATTGAAAATGAACATAAAGCACAAAAGTAAAAGTACATTTGCCTCATTGTTTTGTAAGGGCTTTAAAAGGCTTTTATCTTCTAACGGTTTAATAGTCTTGTTCAAAAAGTGCTGTGCTTGAGGTTTTTATTTTATGCACATACTTATTATTCGTTTGCTTGCTTACTGATCTCCAACTATATTTTTACATGCCACTGGTCGGCAACAATACAACTGTGACGAAGATAGAACAGACGCAGTGTTATGGCGTGGCACACCGCCCTCCGTTACCGCTCGTCCGTGTAAATAGGCCCCTCATAAGCGACGCTTTCTAAGGGCTTTTGCAACAAAATGTCGCGTACCAACTGAGGGAGGTCCCCAAACGAGCTTCTACTCGGTCGGTAAAGATACAAAAGATGCAGTGACTTTTGCCTTCGAGGAGGGGATGCGTAACAGGAGTAGGAATTTTGGAAAGTACGGCCGATTAAAAATAAACAAGCAAAACAAATCAAAAACAAAAACGTTTGTTTAATTGAAATGTCTCTTTTGGTGATTCCATTATCTTGTATGAAAGTAGCACAAAGCTACAGATATTTTCTCGTGCTGCCAATGATTTTTGAAAAGTTACCATTGTATATTTTTTTAATGAGGGTGTATACTTTCTTACATGTAAATATGGACCCTGTGTTGTGAAAGGTGACAAAACCACATTTTAAAGTTAACACTGAGAAGTGAAGACTATTGTATATTTGTTTGATCTTTTAATAATATTTTGGTTTCTCTTTGACCTTTCTTAATTGTTCCAATGTGTCATTCGTCGGTTATGTTAAAGTGTCTTTATGGTCTCTTTAATGCTTCCCAATTATTAAAAGGAAAACCTGAACCGCCGTATGACTTTAGAGCATCCGTGGTTCAGGCTGTTGCCATCACAGTCACCTGGCATCCCGGCTACAATGGAGGCGAGGAGCTGCAGTCCTATTACGTCAACTATCGCGAGATTTCGGGAGAGTTTGACGTATCGGGCTGGAACCGCCGCGATCCACATAGTCGCTCTGCAGAATACGGGAACCTAACGCCCGACACACGCTACCAACTGGCCGTGTACGCTACCAACAAGCACGGCGACAGTCCGTATGCAACGCACGAAGTTTGGACGAGGCGTGAGTGTACCTGATTTCCCTGTAGTTCCTCGGGAAATTGTTAACGGGGACCAGGGTCCCCTAAAAAGTTTTTCTAAAAACAATTAGAGAAGGGTTTTGTTTTATCAAGATCCATTCTCTTCCCTCGTCAAATGTTCGCAAAAGCCCCATAACGTAGCGCCATCCCCCTTCAAAAAAAGATAATTTTGCAAAAAGATTCCAACATTTTGTATCTCCCATTTCGAATTTTGATTTACACTTTTGTGGTCCACTAAAGATTCAGTTTAGAAAACTGTCGCCTAGTTGTGCAATGTGGTTAACAGTTAACAGTCGCTTTATCAGACTGCTGTTGTCATGTGTTTGTCTGTCGTCATGTGTTGGGCAACAATGAAGGAGCAACTGAAAGGAAAACATGCTTTCATCTCTCTGATTTTATCTGTTGAAATAAATGTGAAGCATCCAAATCGAACGCAGTGTCATTGATCATCAGAGCTCAACTCGAACAAGCTAACCGGGCCTTTTTTCTGTTCATGCCATGCTGCAAATTCTGAATGTAGATTGCGTCATTCTGAGAAAACAGAAAAAAGCGATGTGAACCGTCGCCCTATGTTCGTAGTGGATAAATCCTTGTGCATGCCAAGCGTTGCATGTATTTGTATCCATTGTTTGGCACGCGCAAGGGTTTATCCACTGCGGACATAGGGCAAGGGTTCATCTCTTTTTCTCTGTTTTCCCAGAATGACGCAATCTACATTCAGAATTCGCATCACGGCATGAACAGAAAAAGAGCCCTTTTTAGCTTGTTTGAGTTGAGCTCTGAAGACGATTGCGTTTGATTTGGATACTTCCATATTTATTTGTACAGAAAAAATCAGAGAAAAACATGTTTCCCTTTAGGTTGCTCCTTAACATTTTTCAGTGGGTGAGACTCGGAGAGTAATGTTTTGCGATGTGGATGTGTGATTTTGGAAACTTGGAATAAAATGCACTGCTATATTCAGTCTAGATTATTACCACATATGGGCAGAGTGACTTTTCCTGTACTGATAGAGCAGTTTTTATCAAGATTCAAGTTTGAATATCTTAGGTTGATAACAACAAATTTTATATCCCATTGGTACAAACACGTTTTAGAACTTTTAGTTTTGCTTGTAGTTAGGTTTTAGTACAGCCTATCAAATTTTTGTAATTGGATTTTGTTTGCTCCATATTCTGCAACATGTGAGAAAAGCACCCTGTAACATGGAAACACCCATGCAATCCATTGCAGGCTGCTAGAACAAGCCTTGTGATTGGTCAGATTGCGCGATATTGTAACGTAACAGGCTGTCCAAATATGGTAATACTCCAAACTGATATTGAAGTGCAAGGAAGTAAGAGTACAATGTCATGTAGTGTAAAAAATATCCCTAAATTGCCGAATTGAATTGTTTGATTACCGATGTATTTTCGGACGTACCCAGTTCAATTACAGTACTAGGGTGGTTAAAGTGTAGCTGCAATGAATTTCTCACTATGTTTATCCATTCAGTGTACGAAAGCTGTTTTACACCCCTACTTTGTTTTATGCATTGAAAAGTGCACTGTTTTAAACTCAAAATTACCCATGCTCGACCTACACTACTGAGGGTGCCGTTGCTGTGGTATCATTTTCGGAAGACGTAAGTCAGCGCATAGTTTTTTTCTGTTCAAATTGTGCACTCAATATTTTCTTGCTGAAAACATCTGAGAAAGGCACTGATGCTTATGTATTGCTACGTGTATGCACATGAATAACAATGAAGCAGCACATCACAGTTTCGCTCGTGAATATGGAAATATTCATTGGCATAAAAGCCAAAAAGGGAGTAAAATACCCCTTGAAATAGTGAAACAAAAGTTGAAATGAGAATTTGAAACACAAAGAAAGAGTTCAAGGTTTCTGTTAAAAAAAATTGATTGGAGCTACCTTCTAAAAAAAATTACCTCCGGTACGACACAATCGATTTTCCTGCAATTAATGTGAGATGGTAGATTTTCAGTTTTACTAAAACGTGTGGCTAAAGGGTCTTTTGTTTTTTCCTTTATATCTTGACGTTGCAGCTGATACACCAACGGCACTTGGTGAGTTAATCAACCTCCTACGATGCTTTTTCCCAGATGTAAACTTTTACGCAGCAGATTTTTATTAATTTCCTCGGTCAGAACATACGATTTAGGACTAGATCTAATCATCTTATCGAAAAATGGTCCTCGGGAGTAACAATGTATAATGTCTGTTGGGGAATGCATTCATAAAGAGAACGGGAAAAAACATCCATTGCCAATCAAACATGAATACATGACTTAGGACTTCTATCTAAAGAATGTTAGAGCCTGACTCCATGTTTTTCGGGCCATGTGGACACTTTAATATCTCTGGGAAAAAGGGAAGAATTGTAAGCACAAGGGGAGGTCGTACAAAAAATTGAAACGTGTTATGTTTTATGTAACAAATAAATTCCACGAATGTGGCTTGCAAATGAAAAAATGAGCTTATCAACGCGTTATGTTGCCACAGTGTCACCAATTACCATGCAATTTGTTTTAATGCATTTCTTGTAAATGCGCCAGTCGCACCTGTTTTCAATCTTTGTTCAAATATTTAGGGGAAATTTGGTGCCTTTTCAGTTTTGAATATTGCAAAGTTTCATTGCCATTGCGCAAGAATTTTGGCCATTTTATGGTCGTGCATTTTATTTCTTTGGCGATCTGCTGTCGTTTCAGTTTACAATAATTTAAGCCAGTTGGCTGCATTATCTTTATATTTTTAGTAATTATTCAAATGAGAACTGAAATGGCCTCAAAACAACTGTACGCTCATTGTCAGGGAAAGCTTAGAAAATGTACTGCTTAAAAAGAGCGCCTTTCAGTTAAAGTAAAAAGGTTTTTTCACCTTTCAAGAGCAGAATGTTTTACGATATATCCTTTGTAAAATTCACATCGTTCATCCTAGTTATATCCTCTGGTGAGAAAATAAAAACCCCTTCATCACGTTAACGTATTCAGAGGTGGGGGATCACTGGCTTGTACTGGCACAGACTGACCGTGAGTGTGATTTGTTCTCAGGTATAACAGTTCTGTACAGCCCAGGAAAAGAAACAATTGTCATAACCGGCTTGCCACAGGACAGCGACAGTGGTACCTGCCTGAGGCTCGAGGGGTACGACTACCGCGAACACATCCACGTGAGTCTTGGGCTAGACCTGGACTGCATCCAACGCGATGGCGAATTAAGATACTCCACAGAGTTTATCACCGAGATACAGTCTCGATACTGCCGGGACGGACTCTGCGGCAGCCGGTCGGAAGCAAGGAACAGTAAGCTATATGTGGTACTGTATTGCAAGTAGGGGAACTTCAGGCTCAGTTCTCGGATTTAATTTAATGCTAACTCTAGACAAAATAACAAAGACGATCATAGCGCTACCCGCAATATCGATACAGTAAACGATACGCAAACAATTAACAGCTTCAGTCACATTGTCATTTTTTTCCATTTTTTTGAAAAACAACATCCCTTTTGCTCAGAGACCGCTGTTTTGACAAGGCCAGCTCCCATCTTGTTTACTTTTGAAAAACGGAAGAACTGCAGTAGAGCGTGTGGAAGCTAAGATTTCGATTCGCTCGTCCAAGGGTAGATACAGTTTTTTATCGAACATACAATTAGAGAGAATTCATTAATTAGAACATCACACGTCCGCGTGGGCATGACACGTGCCCACTGACTTAACTTGCAGTGGATTAGGAAAGTATATGACCAGCAATTCCTAGCGCGTCTGTAGCTGGGGCGTATTTCCCTCGGGGGATTTGGTGAAAGAAATGTGCTCATCCCAATACTCTGTATCAGGGCAGCAGGAACTAACGAAAGATTTCAACCATCCGGTTAAAAATGTCTCACAGCGCTCTGTATCAAAATACAAGTATGCTGTGACAAACTGTTGAAAGACACCTCCACTGAGATTGGCTTACGTGTTGGAAATGTCTTTGTGCACAGTTGACAAATACCCACTCACGTCTCCTCGACCTTCGAGCACGGGACCAGCCGAGAGCGGGAATGATGGTAACAATGTGGCCATAGCCGTGGGTGTTTGTGGAGGTATTGCATTCCTGGTAGCAATTCTTGTGGTCTGTTACCTCTACAAGCGTCACAAAAGCCAACCTTCCAGGTTAGAATATTTGGAAATGTCCTTAATTTTCAGCAAGGTCAACTTTACAGTTATAGTATTTGTAACAACTTTTACAAGTCACGATTTGACAGCTTCAAAATGTCACTTGTCTGAGAAATCTATCAGTAGTTGTCAATTTTATACTGACGTGCTTGGAAAGTTACATTTAAAAGGAAATGTAAGCTCGATTGTAGATACAGAATTGTTTGAAAGATAGATTTTGCAGTCAAGACACCGGAAACCCACACTGGGCGACAAAATTCCATTTAGAACAAAAATTAATGTTGCATCTCTCAACATGTACCTATTCCATAGTTTCCTAGGTGGCCTGTTTTGTATGGCATTGAAAAATTCTTTGATGGCATCGCAGACACTTTCAAGACTGGTTACTTTTTGTAATGTTGCCACAGTATTGTCGTTGGAAGTATATTCAAGCCGCTAATTAATGGTGATGTAAAACATAATTACGGAAGTGCATGTCTCAGCAAAACCGGGATACTTGATTGAAATTGCATTGTTGTATCTATTTTACAGTGGTAATAAATACGAAAGCAGCACGAAGAAGCCCGTAAGTACCCAAATGCATCGTGTTTCACAGGAACTCTGTTATCGTTACGTCGTTTTTCCGCCTTTTTGTTCCTATGTACTGTTCACAAGTCTCACGTTTTCCTTTGCATCATGACAGGAAACCAGTGTTTAGAGAAGCGAAGCCTGTCAACATGGATTCATTGGTGAGACAGCTTTCAAAGCATCATATGACTTAGGCTGCATCCGAATCTGTGAAGAGCTAGGTCTATGTCTTCGTTCCATCGGAAATGCATGGAGACGCATAGACAATAGACCTAGCCGTAGCTCTGGAAGCCTGTTTCGGACACGGCTTTAATGTCTTGCATTCAGAATAAAGTTATGTAGTCAGTTACTGCGATACTGTGATACTACTAGTTCAACCTAGCGTTCTGTTCTACACCATTACAGGCAAAGCTCAGCACCCGATAAGTTCACACATCACAAAACGACAATCGGATCTTCCACGCAAACCTCGAATGCACACGACAGAATCGTTTTGACCTTTCTGCACGATTTGGAGACTGTTGGCTCGTCGAATCACTGCTCCTCACCCAAATATGACTATGCCAAGACAAGAACCATGAAAGCCCGCGTGACCAGACGAACGGCCCGGGATAAATTGGACCGGACAATTTTGAAATAGTGGTGATATGTATGGTACTTGGCGTTGTTCAAAACCACTAAGAGGAATCATCAAAGTGATAATTTATTCATTTGCAAACCACAAATTTCTAGAGCACCTGTAGAGAAAACATGTTTTCTCCGAATTTATTGTTTGGCATGCACAAGGGTTTATTCACTACAAACAGAGGCTAAGGGTTGCCCTCATTTTCTCTGTTTTCTCCGAATGACGCAATCTACATTCAGAATTCGAATCTAATTAATTGGCATGGACAGAAAAAAGCCCTTTTTATAGGTTGTTATAGTTGAGTTCTTAAGACGAATGAAACTGCGTTCGATTAGGATGCTTCCGTATTTATTTGAACAGATAAACTTAGAGAAGACATGTTTCCTAAGTGGTGCTCTTTAAGTTCAAATGCAGTGTGCAGTGAAGATATTAAACGTGGTCGAGGCAATGGCGTACAAAGGCGTTTCAGGCAGCTGCCAAGCGACCCGCATCCACCCACATCTGTAGAGAGAAGACAATATCTGTTTCTTCTTATGTGGGTTTTTTTAAGAAGCAGTTACACTTTTAGAAACTCGTGTTTGGAGAAAGATGCCTTGTTGTGACACTCCAGAACACAACCTAGCTCGGTGTCATATAAGATTGTTTATTGCTGTCATCGTGTTTAATGGTACGAGCTTTTAATTAATTGCATGTAGTGAATAGTGATGGGCATTATGTTCGGCAGACACTTATCTTCATGTAGTCCAAAACAAGATCAGCATGATGTCTGTCTATAGTTTGGAAAAGGTTGTTTTGAGGCTCTTCGTATAGATTGAGCGCGATGTACGTAGTTGTGGTCGTTGCATGTTGGAATGACATCCTTTGGCTTTTAGTAATGGTCAGTCGTATTGTCACTTTGCATTAATTTTTTTAAAATAAATTTACACGTTACTGCAATTACGCATTAAATGTGAAAGTGGTTATCCAACTGTACATCATATCTTAAGTTTCAGATGTCAGTCCCATTACGGTTAATTGGGGTCTAAATCATGTATCTCTCGTGCATCAGCGCCCATAAAGAATGGCCCTGGCCGAAGATGATAATTCCCTACGTTACGGACACGGAACTTGTATAGTGAAATGAGCCTGGATTGGACTGCTTGTACAGGGAATTGGTAACTGGTTTGATATGCATATGGTATATTTTCGATCAATATTTTCAAGTGAGCTGTTATTTTTAAACTTCTCTTTAATTTGCTAGCGACTACATCCTACCGCTATTTAGAGTCTTTTGGTCGCAGAATAAGAAAGCCGTTAACATGCTTTGATGAACGCTATTGAGGGCAGCTGTGTTTGATAATTCTTATAAGGTGCTGTTATTCTATAGATGTGGAGATGTAGAACTCTGTATAATTTACCACTCTGTGTTGATATTTGGACGGTTTTCTAGGAGTGATATTCCCGATTCAAGTGTCTCATAACGTATTGAGATGTAAGATATGTGTGGATGCATTGCAAGGTAATGCCAATAGTCTATAACTGTGTAACTTGATGTTTGGACTCTATGGAAGACAGACTCACTGACTGTAACTCATGCGTATAACATTTTGCATATTTAATACGAAAATGTTATCCAATTCCACTGATTCGAATTTCACGAAGACTTGAGTTAAAATCCAGTTAACATTTCGCTGTATAAAGGTCGTTCGTCCACCCAGTTGACTGTATTGCTACGATGAATGGTGCACGTCCGTTTTCCAACTTGGGATTTCCCAAAGAGCAAGTGATATATGAGAAGGATGTGAGAGATAGTCAGGAAAGTATACTTCTTGGCAAGTCGGACAGCAATAAGCATGATGTATTCCGGTATTCAAACTTGAAAGTAAAAGTGGAATATCTGTGCGTGTTTTAATTGCTTCATTCTCAGTGTTTTTCTCGAGTAACGCAAGCCATACAAGAATAGTCTTACTGGGGCTATTCGGCGCAGAGTTGTAACAAATGTTAACATATTAGTACGTTTAAGCCCTAAGAAAAATTTCCTCTAGATTTCCTCGAGAAAATAAAGAAGAAGAAAATATTACACGCCAGTTTTACGTGTAAAATGTGCATTTTTTTTTACAGCTGTAGGCCTAATTGTAATTTATTTATAATGTACTGAACGAAAAACTACCTAAGAAGCTGACGTTTTGAATAATTTTTCACCTGCTACGGGTATTCCACTTTATCCAACCTGTGCACACTCCCTGCAAAAATTGTTAAAGAAATTTATTACAAAGTTTCTCTGTTGTGATCTTACTGAAAAACAAAACCCACTTCTCCCGCACTTTCAAGTGAATCTGATATATTGTTTTTTTAATGTGTTTAACGTGACGGTGCCACTCCAGCCAGCATTAGCGGATAGGAGTGTCTATTTCGGTCCTTTTCATCGCGCCAGCAAAGAGCGTAAGGCGATCTGCTTTCGCGGATTACTTTGTCCTAATTCTTTTACCTTTTTTCCCGCTCTTTCGTTCTTAAAATGATTTCAAGCCATTTTTTTCCTTGGCAGTTAAAGCCTGAAGACTAAGATCGTAATTTTTACAAAATTTAGTTATATTT
Source organism: Acanthaster planci (assembly GCF_001949145.1). The sequence continues at coordinate 11,708,154 of NW_019091362.1, forward strand.
TTATTGAGGCAGTTTGTTAGGCCTATTTGAAAAAGGCAGGGTTATTTAAGAACAAAGAGCCTGATCACAGCATACACACGAGTGCATGCGGGTTGGCGCACAGCGTGCAAGGGAACTGACATCATCGCAGTTCACACTCGAGCGACATTGTTAAGTTTTATAGTCCTGCACCAATAACATTGTGATCATACACGTGTGTACTAATGCAAGGTTAGAAGTTGGAAGTAGGAAAAAAGGGTAGGCTGAAACTGAACCGTGCATTCAGTGCCACCTTAGGTAGTGGATAGGGACTGGCAGTCAGTCTACAAAATGAACCCTGAACTATAGCCTCGGTCTTACCCTACCACCCATTTTTCTGTGTTGCCTCTCCATGCTCGGTAGCGCTGGCTGCTCTGTAGTCTGCTCACGCTGCCTTCGTTCACAGTGATTATGACACACGCTGAAAGAACATGTACACGTACATGTACATGCTGAGTTGACTCATTCTCTCCCAGATTATCCCGTTGACGTATTTTCTGCCGACATCGACTCTTGACAAGCCCAGTTGAGGTACCGTGTGTACGACGGGGGCGGTCCTCAGGTCCAGCACGCGGCAACGGTTTGAAGGCTTGTGTGTCTACTGTCTACTCCATCCAGAACTAGGGCCTAACACTGTACAGTACATGTACATCATGTACTCGCTTATGATATTGAGCACACGTATGATGGCGTGCGTTGCGTTTGGAGCGGTGGTGCTAGCTTTGATTCAGATCTCCCCTACTAGCACACAAGGTGAGTCCATATGATATAGGCCTAAGATGAACAAAATCATAACGGATTTAGCCGGCCTGGATTTATCAGCATGCGTGGTTAGCGCTGATGCATCCCCCGGTTATGAAAACTCTGCCCTTGGTGGGCCGAGTCCGATGACCCTTGGTGGCATGATTGGACCGACGACACGTCAAGGCCTGCAGTTGCACTGAAGTCAACAGTGGGGCGAACAAAATTCAACACCTAGCGATTACTCTCACATGCATGCATGAGACTTAAACACAAATGGAGAGACAACCACTCTCTGTGGCAGTATAGCTCAAGACTTCATTTATTTTACATTCTAGCACTACCGTGTACGAATGATACTATTGCCCCAACCAAGAATGAATGGCTATGAGCCAGTCCAGTATTCCAACAGCGCGTGCCCAGTATGAGGCTATTTGGGAACACCTACATGCCACCTACAGCCATAGGCGTACATTGTAAAATAGTTTATAATTTTATGGAAAAAAAGCTGAAAGCAAAATTTTCAGAACTTATTTCCAAGCCGCGATTTTACGGAAACATATTTTAATTGAGAAACACAGTATTTTAACGGAATTACCCAAAACAGAATTCCGGAAAAATATGGACTAAAATGAAAGTATACCAGGTAAGAAATGGGACGGAAGGGTCCCCCCCTTACCTGTCCAATCCCTATACACACTGTAGACTATTATTACCTAACACTCCCCCCCCAAGTATGTAAAGAATTCCTGATATTCTGATCAAACAAACACCAACACAAAGGCGGGGTGGGGGGGTTCTATTCGTCCCATATCTTGCTTCAAATGAATAAAAGTTCTGTAAACAAAACTCTGTAAAATTATGGATTTCTTTTTGAGTAACTTTTAATTTACAGATTCCAATTGATGGTATTCTTATGTTTACAGATTTCTTTTTACGGTTTTTTTCATTAAAAGCTACATGTATCTGTGTATAAAACATTTTTATTTACGGATTTCTCTTTAGTAATGGATTTTTTTTCTATACCTACATGTATATGTTATGGATGTAATTTTATGGCATTCAGATACAGCACTTTTCTGTTAAAAAGTACATATAATCGGTTGAAATGGAACAGAATGGAAAGGTTCCGTAAATTTTGCTACCAGTACTCCCCATCAGCAGAATTATTTGTGTAGTTTATATTGCAATTCTACCACTTTTTTAGAAAAATAAATATCACAATAAAATCTAAAAAAATATACAAGTTCTATAAATTACCACTAGGGTTGAGAGATCCAACTTCTCAATGCAGACATAATTTAACTTCAACAGATTTTCTGTTCTCCACACTACAGTACAAATGACAGAATAAGAACAACAGTACATGTATCTTTCAATAATCATTGCGTGAAGTTGAATGGGGAACACAATCACAGTCGAATTTACATGTACATGTACATGTACATGGCACGTGATCATTTCGAATTCAATGCAAACATGGCAGTAGAGCACTGCACTGATGATGATGTCAAGTTCTCTTTTTATGTGTGCTTTTCTATGGAGCTTCAAATTCGTTGTCTCTTTAGTTGTCTGGTCCTAGCCACAAGAGAGTGCATATACTGTATGTAAACAAACCATGACATTATCAGTACAAGGATCAACTGCAGTTAGAATTGTAGTACATGTACAGTACATGTATGTTATGTGAATTACTAGAAAATGTCAAACGTTGATACGTGTGTCACTTGTTATCCCACTCACACTCATGGAAAACGGAGTAGTGTAGAGTGTCTGTACCCCATGCGCCACTAAGTCAAAAGCGTCGTGGCATAAGGAACTCATGATGTACATGTACTCCCATACTCTGTGCTCCGTGAGTAGAGTAACAAATTCATCATCAAGTAAGCTTAACACATACACTGAATGCACTTGCTGTTTACAATGTGCCACAAGCCATAGTAAAATATGCGCAACTTAGAAGTACATGCAGTGTATTGAATACATGTATGTTTGGTGCAATGTAGCTGTCAGTATGTGTTATCACACTTTTGTTTGTATGAATTGACCAATCAGGATCAAGGATTTAAATTTAGTTCAAGATGATACAGCGCATGGCCAAATTCTGTTCACTTCACAATTCTGTTATGGTAATTCAGGTATTAAACAAGAAATGAAAAGTATTTGCCATTTAAGACTTTTCTATTACATGTACAGTATTTGGAAAAAACAAAACTCACACTTTTGCACAACCACCCACAGACACTTAGTATGTGTCTACGTGACAGTAACAAAGACTTGTTTCTGCACATTTTCAGTTGATGTGTTGCACCTGTTGTCCACAGAAGAGGAGCCATGTCTGCTTTGGCTGAGTTACAGGAGCTAAATTCAATGTTATTTATTTTGACATGTCTCAAGTTGTCAGGATGTGGAAAACTTACATGTACCTGTACATGAACATTACCCAGTACTAAGTATCTGGATTGACTTATTGAGAACGCTTTAAATACATGTACGTGTACATGGTCAGGTAGACTGATAGTTAAATGTACCTGTTGGTTTGAGATCAATTGCATCATAAATTTACATCTGCACCTTCAACTTGAAAAGACAAGTCACCCCTCGAGAGAAAGGTCACCTTTCGGTCATTTCTGGTATAAATGAATAAAGCTCGCTCTTGACAGGCACTTCAAAATACATTGTGCATGGGAAACTGTGAGGTACGACATGTTCGACTGCTAAACAACCAACACATGCATGGGGGGGGGTGTGAATATGAGAAGTACTACATGTATATGTACATGCACCTTACCAAATTAATGAGTACTGTACATGAAATCTGTTTACATCAGGAGAGGTGATTTGAGGATGTCTTCCCTGGCTCCATGGACACATCACTGACTTTTGGTCTTTGGCAGGCAACAGGTACATGTACATGTAGAAATGGAGAGAGACATGTTGACCCTCAGTTACATACATGTATAGCTAGCCAGGGTGGCCCCTGTTCATGATAATGATGATGATCTTTAGCTGGTCCTGAAGCAGAGAAATAATATAATTTTTAAATGTAAATCGGTGAATCTTAAAGCATTGTACATATTCTCAAATGCAATCTGCCAGTCATGTTTGTGCCTTTCTTCCCTGATGCTCATATGATTTGAAAGGGGATACTGAAAGGTATCGTACATGTAAGTGGTGCTTGCTTATACACACCAACAACTTTTGCACAACTTTAATACATGTAGCTGTTCTGTGCAAGTGACAGATTTCCAAACTTTGATCTTGAGATTATACATACGGTGTAGGGTTGACAGAAAAGAGAAAATATACAAACCAACCAATCAAGACTACCAACCCCATGAAAAAGCAATAAAGGCAAATGCATATTTCAGTAAATGGTGTTAAGGAGGAGTATTGCTTCAAAAAGTGGAAGGTTTTACAGTGCTTCTACATGTAGACAGACATGAAAAAAGCGCCACACTGTAAAAAGGTTGGTCAATTGTGGGTTGATATTTTGCCCCATGTTGGTGAAAATATCAGCTCAGCAACTTTCGGGCAAATTCTTCACAACATTTGGTCAATGTTTGACCAACATTGACGGAAAATTGACCAACTTTTTGGTAGCTTTAACAAAGGTTGGGCAAATAACAAATGCCCGACACTATTTTGACCAACGTTTTTTACAGCGCATAGGAAAATTTTCCTAATACGACTTAAAAGGACTTACCCTGCCTTCACTGTTATTTACGCAAAATAATCCATCTGTCCTTTCTTGATATGGGTTGAAGTTGATGGAGGCGGGTTCGTTTATCTCATACTGAATTAAAATGGTGAACTTTAAAATAATTTCGCTTACCCACACCTCAGAAAACTGACAACAGTACTTAAATGAATGTTCACTGTCAGCAGTATGACAGCTTGACCAATTACAGCACATCCCAAATCTATTTCTCTTTCTGTCCGTCGCAACCTAAAATGAAAGTCAAGCTGCAAGTGGTCGAGTTTAATCTCTACGCCAGTCACAAAATATTATAGCTTTGCTGTCCTTCAACGACGAGTGAGACAGATTAAAAAAACTGGAGCTGTAATAGGCCAAGCTGTCATACCGCTGACAACTATGATTTTTAAAACTTAGTGATTGTCTGGCTTCCATGGTATTGGTAAGCAAAAGTTCATTTTTTTTAAACATACTAACATTTCAATTAGGAAAATGAACCTCCGTAGTTGGCGTCTACCCATATCAAGAAAGGTGTATAAAATACGGTGTAACGAGTCCTTACGATTAAACTAGCTAAATTGTCCAGGGCTATGGTGAAAAACCTATTGGTTAGCTTTGTAAAACCTTAAGGTTTTAGAAGTAGAGTATTAAATGTATGGTGATCTTACTAGAAAAAAAATAAGAGTAAAGACTCTCCCAGCATTCTCACATAAAATCGGCAGATGAGAAGAGACACCATTCTGACTGTTTGGAACATTTGGCACATGCTTCTATGAGGTAAACTCATGATGACTTGCAGGGAACTTGGACATCTGATCCTGAAGATTGGCATGTACATACATGTAAATTTGTGTGTTGAATTTTGAAATGGACAAATTCTTCTTGCATTAAAATAAAAGTGACTCAAGATGTAATATTATACATGGTCTCTGACTGGGAACTGCATGTAGTTCTACGTGTACGTTTGTTTTCCTAATGAATTTATAAAGTCATATTCATTAGATGAGATTGTGACTTAGGTCTAGCACAATTTTGGACTTCAATTCTCCTAAACCCCAAAAGTTGCAAAAATATGGCCAACATGTACATTACATGTAAATCAAATCCTACGTGGCCAGCAGGTTAAAAACAAAGAATACTTTGAAACAAGTATCAACTGCTTTAACAAGAGAATCCATCTCATTTGATAACATCATTGTATATTACAAAAAAACTCTGTGGCTTCCAGGACTGCGTTGCTCAGCAGGAGGACCCGTGGCTACGTAGTCACTCCCCGCTTTCAGCATTCCTCATTTCTCTTCTGAGTGTAGCTGGTAAGGTCTGTTTCATGTTGAAAAGCAAGGTTTCTCAGAATTATCAAATTTGAAACTCTGAATTATGATACTGTTGAAATAGGTGCAAGTTCTGAGTCAGTATTGTTCATGTACAACATCACAAACTTGCAAAGCTTTAACTATGCTATAATTGGGCCCTCCTTATGCAGTTTCAAAACATGGAATTCTGCAAAATTTTAATTCCAGATTGATGCAAATTCCAGACTGCATATTGATGTGCATTATGGTTTACCCTGTTCATGCTCCCTAACGGAATATTTCATGCCATATGTTTTCTTTCCATAAGCTACAAATAGCTTCAACAGTGCCATACCTTCTTCAGATCAATGAAGGCTCTCCGTCCCTCAGCAGTGCTTGACTTCCACATTTTCCCCTTTGAGATGGACGTTGTTTTTGGTGTTAGAAGCATTGGCATCATAAGAAGGACCGTTGCAACTACATCCTCTGCAAAGAAGCAATCTTGGAAAATTAAGAGTGGATAAATAAATACTTCAATAACATCACGATTGTGGTCATACCCAAAAATGCTACATATACATGTACCTCAAGCATTGTCCAGACAGTACAGTGTACAGTTCCTCTCTAGAGGCCTTCTCTGTCTATGATTATTAGACTGAAACATCTCACGAGAAGTTGCAGTCTTGTTGAAGTTGAAGTTGCAGTGTTTCTGTGTACCAGGCCATCTTATACATGTATGTCCAATTGCACAAGGATACGGTGGATAGCAACGTTTCCTTAAAACGGAAGCATGCGTTTTATGTTTTAAAACCATTACACAAAAAAGATCGGATTACTAAAGACGGCAAAACTAACCGGGGAGGGGAATAATCAGCATCCACACTGTAAAAAGGTTGGTCAATTTTGGGTTGGTATTTTGCCCAATGTTGGTAAAAATATCAACTTAGCAACCTTTGGGCACATTCTTCCCAATATCTGGTCAATATTTGACCAACAGTGATGTAGCTTTAACCAAGGTTGGGCAAATTAGAAATGCCCAACACTGTTTTGCCCAACTGTTTTTTACAGTGCATGTCCTCTTCTTCGTCACAATCCTGCCCCAGTATAAGCTTTGGTGAGCTCACTTTTGCTGTAAGGCGAATAGCTGTGTATTTTGAGCTGTGTGTATCTGCTTCAATAATGTTAGCGCTACCGCCTCCCATCTCGCTGTAAAATTGCAAGCCTTTTCCTCGAAGAGAAACTCGAAGTCCTCATCGATCTGAGGTACACATGCAGCAAAGCTTGCTGATGCTTATGAAATCATTTGTTATTATTTACCGTGAGGTTTGGTAAATGCACTCTCAATTGACAAGTTCGCCTACAAGCCCTTTGTTACCTCCGGTGGGAAATTCAGCCCCTAGTTGCCGTTTTGTGCTGTGACACTCATTGCAAGTCGGACCATCAAACAAAACATATGGTCGCAAAAACAAAAGTGAGATTTACACAGTCCGTGACAGTTAAACCTATGCTGTCCAAAATGTGCTCATCGATTGTTATTGATACCAACTTTGTAGTTTGCAACTCCTATGAAATCTATTATAATTTTTGTTACATGGACATACAAGAGACTGGTAGCTAAATTTTTAGCTTCACAATATTTCCTTTGAAATATTTTTAAGTTGAATGCATACAGTGCAGGGTGCTAGGTGTATCACTTTGATGAAGTTCCACCACCAAACAGGATTAAATTAGGGTTGATCGGTTAAATACTATAATCCAGGCAGTTCCAACTACGTGTACTTTGGGAACTTATGGATCACTTCCTTTGCAGTTTTTGACAGGAGAGACCATTTCCTGATGAAGACTGACTGTTTTCTTCAGTTTGTGTTGCACTACTTCGTTATCCGCAACCCGCTTGTTAGTATGCTTCAACCAGTTTACATGCAACTGTTTCCGCTCATGGTCAGTTAGCTGTTCAAACGTTCCACTTGAGCCATGGCCTTCATTTAGCACAGCTTTACAGTCAGGTGCTAAAGTGGATTTGTAGCCTCGATTCGAGTTTTTGATCTTGGCATTGAATGTGACCACAATCAGGGTGTCTGTAATACGGGCGATTCACAATAGTGCGCCCTCAGTGTCTGCAACGCTGTGGCCAATTACAACGCGCAAAATTTGTCGACCCTTCCCGAACGCGCATTGTGTCGACAGATTTTGCTCATTGTGATTGACTAACGCGTTGCAAACTCTTGGTGGCGCACTATTGTGAATCGCCCGTATTACCCGATACTACGAAACCTCGATTTATACCCACCGATATAAATAGATCATGACACAACATGTCAAGGGTCACAAGGAAAGCTCTGGCTGGATCCTTTGTTTAGATGCACTGT
>NW_019091362.1:11716716-11758370 GCF_001949145.1 Acanthaster planci
AACTTTCTCGGGCACTTGGGACCATTTTTCAACCGTAGTTTTCAGCCCTTCTGCCCTCATATGAAAGCACTAAGACCCAGGGAGTTGATCCTGGCGACGATTTACACAATCTCACCATTTTGGGGGCCAAACAATCTCCTTTTTCAAAAGATAGTGCGGGGGCACTTTTAATGCTAATGAACTGGTCAGAAATTCTCGCTTGAATTAGTGGTCCGCACCCAAAACTAAAAAAAACCCAACGAAACCTCGATTGCTGAAGTGAAGATTTACTGGTTGATGGAGCCTGTCCGCTACCGCAATGTCTTGGTCGTATACACATGTACACCCACTCGTTGACTATCCGGTCTCCTCGGAGTAGTTGCACCCGAGGCCTGAGCCCCATGGGGGTATCCCAATCCTTCAGGGGTGAACTTTCAATGTCATGCAGCCTGTTGGGGGTACAAAGGAGCAGAGTGACCGGTGGGGCCACGAAGATGATGTAGACGGGCCCGAGGAGGTTGTTGGTGGGTGCGTTAATGTAGAGAAGGCGAAGGGAGCTTTCTCGCCGCTGTCAGACGTGTTGGCTGCGACGCTGAAAGAGTCCTTGATGGGAAGAGACTGTCCACCAACATGGGGTGAATTGGCCAGGAGAGCTTCGGCCGCCTCCCATTTGTAAAGATACCACCTGTGTACCTTACATGACTGCATTAAAAAAAATCATTTTGTTCAAACAAAAAACAAATTAGATTGTATGTTATAATCATGCTCTATTAAGTATAATACACGTAAAGCACGTGGACAAGTAACAATTGTCATTTCGCCTAATTTAATGGCTCATATAAGAGCTACTTGAAAATTAACGTGGCATGCTGAATTTTTTGTCTCAAGCTCAGCGCCCATTGAAGACAGGCAGGACACGCTGACGAGAAGTAGCCGTAGCTCTAGAAGCACATTTTGGACATGGACCATTGGAACTCACCAATGCCCACTCTACTATTTCTCTCTCTCCCATTCTCTCTTACTCTACAGTACACATATATATCTCATGTATACATGTAAATATTTTCCTTTTCCATCTTTTCCTTGTGTTTCTCCTTACCCCTGGTCCTCTTTTTCCTCTATCATCCTGTTCAGCAGTATTAGAAAACACCAAAAAAAATAAATTAATCTTTAACCTTAACATAGGAACATATTTACGTTGTATGTGCATGATAATCGCTATATTTTATTTGTACTTTGTTATGCAACATTTGTTTAAACTTTTGCAAAGCGGCTCTTTGCCACTAAGAATGTGTGTCAATAAACTTGACTGATTGTTGAAACCCACAAATATCGATACTTCCATGTTTCTACAGCAGATATACTATTGGCTCTCTCCGTACAATTGATGAGGGCAGGAACGTAACGTATACGCCATCTCTTCTGCCGGTTTGTCTCACTTGTCAATTTTTATTCAAATTCTCTTCAGGCGTAAAGGAAACATACTGTAAACAAGCAGCTCAACATGTTTGCATACAGTATTAATATGTTGAAAAACACAAAATCCAACTATTAGTACTTTTTTCATGGAAGTGACAAGGTGGTAGTATTCCTATTCTTAGAAAGTCTTTTCTTTGGCACATTTAGAAGACGCTGTTTTATTTTTGTGACACAAGGTACTCGTCAGACGAGCATAAAAAAACAACAACCAAAACATCCCTTAAAATTACCCACATGTAACAACAAAGTTTCAAGCAAGACTTGCCAGTTCTCTTGTCTAAACAAGATATTATGACGTGTGTTACATAATAAGCAAAATGTAGAACTTACTCCATGAAAATGTAGAAATGTGTGATATGCATTTTGTACACAGTGCTTAGAGACCCAACTGTGCTGCCTTGGATGACATGACACTGTGGCTCATGAATGTAAAAAACTTCTATGGCGTGAAAACCAAACTATTGAGGTGCCTTATTCCTCCATGCCTTTGCTACCGATACTTTAAAGGAGATGGAGATTCAAAGTAACATTGCAAGCTTTCTTACATGTATCCAGGTTTTGATATTTTGAATCGTCTTTGTTAATGGACAATCACAATAAGATATTTGACTGGGATAATGGTAGCAATCTGAGCAACCGCCATGAGCGCCTCTTGTGGCGCATACCGGTGCTATAGAGGACTTCATTATTATTACACGTATTATTTATTGAGGTCATACAAATGCCATTCAATGTCTCCTTCAATGCCAAAAGGTTTCTTTTTCCAGACTGCACCGTCGACGTGTTCTTCTTGGACTCCTCCGACACAGTTTGTGAACGAGTAATGGAAGTAGAACTGAGTGGGTATACGTGGCCTTCCTGCGTGGCGCAGTCAAACTTTCGTACTAATCTGACTCTGTATCGGGATGGTGTTGAGCTCACGGAAAGAATCTTTATCTACCAGGGTGGAGACAGTCCAGAGGGCTTCGAGTCAGAGATTCGTCAGCGGTCTACCGTTGGGCCTCGAGGTGGTACCATGTTTGAGTGTTGCAGCACTTTCGTCGATGGCCCCAAGGACTGCCTCGGGAACACGTCATGCGCCTCCTGCCTTTTTGAGGTCACATGTAAGTGCCAGAATGGAAAACAAGACGAGTAATTTACAACGTGAATGACAGAGGTAGCATAACCGAAGAGACTACCACTGGAAAATTTAGCTCGAAAAGGAAGATTACGAGGAGACCCCATTTTAAGGATTTTTTAGTCCAGGGTCGCATGTGAAAATTTAGCATTCCGGTAAACTGCGGATTGGGTTCTAAATACCCACAGAGGTTCCAATTATTTCACGTTATTTCCTTCCCCCTTACTTTATCCTCACAATCCAAATTCCTGCAATAAAAACTTCTTAAATTATATCACGCTTACCTATATAATACTGATTGTTTTGCAATTATTACCCGTGCTCATCGGGCCCGGGAGATAAAATTCTACTGTGGCTTGGGGGTTCCAACTGCATGCTATCGCGTGGGGGTGTGCAACACAATAATCCCTGTGTACCATAGTATTCAACAATGTGTGGCCTAATTCTTTTCTTTCCCTCCCACTCTCCACTGTCCTCCCACATAGATTATGAACCTGCCATCACCGCGTCCCCAGCGGGCCCTGTCCTCGAGGGCAATGATGTCACCCTCACCTGCAGCCTCGACAGCGGTTCTCCTTCTGGATGGATTAAGTGGCAGTACAGTTTCGATCAGAGGTCCTCGACCGCGCTCAGTGAGCCGATACACATTGTCGCCAACCACACCTGGCCCCTCTTACGGTTATCCCCGGACCAGGCTGGTTGGTACCGATGTGTCAGGGCCATCCAGCAGATAGGGAATAATTGGATCTACGACAGGTTTTCTAGTTGGATTGCTGTTCCGGTTTACTGTAAGTTTCCCTACCCCCTCCCCCCAAAAAACCTAAGCAATTGAAATGTTAACAGAAATAGAAAACATTTTATTCACGTGAAGCATTCAAAATAACAGTAAATACGTAACCATTTAAAAAACAAAGTAAATTTAATGTTTATCTTATTAATTGTGACCCCAAAATGAATGAAAAAGATCTTCCGTTACCCTGCCCCGTAAAAAATTCCTTGGCCATTCGCGCTCCCAGGCTAATTGGGTGACGTCATCGCCAGATTACCGACATAGACAGTGTACACGTACATTACGCACAGCACATGCAGGATCGAACGCTCACAATAGACCTTGTTGTATATGATGTAGCGTGGCCCACAAACAAACACGGTCTCAAACTCTCAGTTCGAGAAATACACGAAAGGACTGCGTGTTTCAATTTCTACCTTGCACTGAGACAGTATCTACCAGTGGGCCAAGCTACATCAAACCATTCTCAAACACAACGTGGTCTGACCAGCACGTAGTGCGTGTAGTGTTAAGCAGTGTCGTTGACACGAATCGCTGATCAGGCTCAAGTCGGACTCGAGTCGCTATTTTTCAGACTTGAGACTTGACCTGAAAAGAAAAAGACTCGAGACTTGACTTGAAAAAATTCATTCTTCATACGAAATCGTTTCTTTATAAATATGCTCAAAAAAACCCGAACCTCGGTGATCTGCGCGTTCATCCCACTCACAAAAACATCGTTCGTACTGCATGTTTCGGTACTCGTGTTCATAATACACGCGTATGTACAGCACAATGTACATGCATGCTGTACATCCGTACTTGTAACATGTGAGGCGCACTGCATGGTCTGATTACCATTCGTTATTTAAGAATGGTCGTTCCATAGAGCCCACAGGCTGCATACTGTCGCAGGCTGCGGGCAAACTCAAACCACGCCAAATTCAACACTTAGGAATAAATCGACTGGAATATTACTACTACTACCGAAAAGCCCCCATTAGCAAAAAGGAATTCACACTGCATCAAGCAAAAACATTCCGTCAATTGCCGTTGGAATAATAACTTTGAGGGAAAAGTTCAAAATATTAAGTAAAAAATGCATTTTTTAAATATTTAAGTGCCAAAGAAGTTGTCTGCAAAAATGATTGGGGTGTTATTTTACAAAGTAGGGAATTCATTATTAAATTCTCCTTATGTTGCTTTCAACTTCTTGCCCCGGCGGCGCGGTTACCAGCTACGGTCAGTGCACTGGTTCCTGTGATCAATTTCAAACTTGTCATAGTCATTAACCATCTTTGAAGGTGTGTGCCGAAACATTGTTTATTTGTGCCATTTACGGTGTCATGTGACCTCAATTCATGGCATAGGCAAGCCAATAAATACATATTTATGTAACAAAATAAAGAAAATTATAGCAACGTGTGTCACTTAACTTTTGATGTACATTGTTTTCAACATTTGAATTGAGACTTGACTTGGAAAAAATGACTTGAGACTTGACTTGACTTGGAAAAAATGACTTGAGACTTGACTTGACTTGGAAATATTGACTCGAGACTTGACTTTGAAAAAAATGACTTGGCTACAACTCTGCTGTTCAGCGTTCTGGTAGTGACGTCATCAAGCAGCCTGTGAGCGCGAACGGCCAAAAGGGGGTCTTTGTAGGCGGGGAAATGCGGGATGTTTGTATTCATTTTGGGGTTATCTATTTGTGATGTGTTTTAAATGGTTACATATGTACTATTTTTTTTAAATACTTCACTTGAACTAAATGTTTTCAATTTGTTTTACCCTTTATCAGAAATATGAAATATCTAAGTCAGCCCATTCGCTGCACGTTAGGCCTACAAATTGTTTGAACAAATAGACTTCTTGTGACTTTCACATTCTGAAAGAGATATGGTTTTACACTTTCAGCATGTCCACAAACATGTTGAAAGCGTTTAATGGCTTTCTAAATCCAGTGTTTTCAGTGCAAAGACCGTTTTAACTAGACGTTGATCGAAACAAGCAGCTCCCTTTAAGCTCTAAAAATGCAGCATTATTTTCTAACAATCCCAATTTGTCCCGAGAATTTATCTTTGCATGCTGCAAGGTCTTCCTTGTTATGCTAATGTTGTCCTCGTTCATACTTTGGACAAATACGAGAGCAAAGCAATCTTTGACGTCGCGAAAATTTTGCAGTAAAATTTCGCTTTTTTGAAGTGTGTTCACCTTTTACCAATTTGTAACACCAATCTAACGTCACCAATTCGCTTTTGCATGAAGTCTGAACTGGCTTCCAGGAAAAGGTGTGTTACAGTGTACATGTGTCAGTGGTGTATCCAGCACAGGGTGGGGGAACTCCCCCCCCCTTCCGCTGCATGTACTGGTTTGTGAAGAAATCAGTTAAAGGGGTTTTGCATTTTGTTGGTGTTGCATACTGGTAGCATTTTTCTGAGCTTAAATTGAAACATGTAAATGATTGTGGGGGTAAACAATGAAACTGATATCCCACTTTCCCAATTTACATGTAAGTTGGGCCAGTTATAGTCAATGAGGACAGGACATGGGTCGGTGCGAACAACGGCTCTACAGCAACCTTACAGTGCGTCTTCCGAGGCAACCCACGCCCCACGGTCACTTGGTATGATCTTGGTGGTAACGCCTTGACTGACGTCGCAGTACCACGAAGGATGTCATGGGGACAAAACAGTACAATAAACGACGTTTTGGGATCTCACATCACAAGCCATTTGACGATCTATCGAGTGGATGCCAGCAACGATTATGGGATGTACAGATGCAGAGCTGCCAACGTCAATGGTTCATTCAGCGATCTGGAAATAGAGTTGAGAGAAACTGGTACGCTTCATTTTAAAACTTTCCCCCTGTGCATTCATTAGAAGCGAGTATACCAGGCAGGATATGGGACAGAGGGCTACCCCCCTTACCTGCCCAATCCCTATACACACTCTAGAGTGTCTGTAAAGAATTCCTGAGATTCCGATCAAGCAATGACCAACACAAAGCCGGGGAGGGTCCTCTCCGCCCCATATCGTGCTTCAAATGGAAGCGAGATGTGGGACGAAGAGAACCCCCCCTTGTCTTGGTCATTGCTTGATAGGAATCTCAGGAATTCTTTTCAGACATCTGGGGATGTGTCAGGTAAGAATAATCTGGAGTGTCTGTAGGGATTGGACATGGGGGTACCTCTCCGTCCAATATTTTGGTGGGAAGTGCACGACCTTGTGTTGTGGGCATTGTCACTTGGTACTTTCCATAGGCTACCGCAATAAATTATCTCGTGCTCACCGAAGAGAAACTACATCCAGACCTACCAACCTGCCGTACTCCTTCCTGAGGTCAAGCAATACCACACATAGATGAAAAGGTATTAAAATGAGCCGTATATTTAAAATTCTGATCTATCACGTGGTGATGCCAGACCTGAGAAAGGAGTACGACAGGTTGCCAGGTATGCATAGCTACAACTTGCTGCTTAATAGTGGTTAAATAAGCAGCAAGTTTGAGTAAAACGATTGCGGTTACACCATGGATCAATCTCTTTCTTGAGCATGTGTGGTTCTGAGATATAGTTCTTTCACCATGAAAACCTTCAAGTCTTATCAAACAGCAAGTTTGCCAGGGGAAGAAGGCAGACAGTGGGTAGGCATATAGGGAAGTATATTCATAAAGGAAAACACGAACAACTACATGTTCGGGAAGTAACATTTAAAAAGGATATGTATCAAGATTTTACACATTTCAGTAGACTGTTGATCTCTGAATTATACTGTTATTTTCCCTCTACACCTTTCTCGTTGTTTGTTTGCACATTATACCTTTTTTTTGATGAATTCATTTCATGGCTTGACTTTAAAATTTCCAATATGTAAAGGAAAACCTGAACCGCCGAAGGACTTCCAAGTATTCCATGGTTCTTGGATATCAGGGGTTGGCTTCAGAATCACGTGGGAGCCAGGCTATGATGGTGGCGAGGACCTGCAAGCTTATTACACCAACTATCGCGAGATGTCTGATGAATTTGACGCACTCAGATGGCGCCAGCACGATCCAGAGAGTCGCTCCGCTGAATATGGGAACCTCACGCCCGATACGCGCTATCAACTGGCGGTGTACGCTACCAACATTCACGGCTCCAGTCTGTATGCGACTCTTAACGCTTGGACGGAGTGTGAGTAATATCGTCACCAAAGTAACACAAATCTAAAAATGTGTGCGCGCTTCAACGTGTATTTTATAGAAATGTGATATTTTCGTTTTCACGAAGAGGCACACATGTCTTGCGCCACGTGCTCCGTGATTTGCCTTATTCAGAAATTGACGTTCTCCTTAATTTACACAGTTACGAGTTTTAAGAGCTTTTTTTCCGTTTAGTCACCCATTTACGGGTAAAATAAAATAATTTTAAACATTTAATGTTTTTTTCTATGTTATATTGACAAAACACACATTTGTGCTTCTTCGTGAAAAAGATTGTTCGATAATGCACTGGGTACAATATGCGCTAGCACACATTTGTGTCACTTAGTGAAACCAAAACTGCTCTAATCACGGTTTTCACGAACTAGCAGAGAAGTGAAGATGTGTGTCAGATCGTGGTGTTGGTGAGGGTATATGCCCACTTCAGTATGATGCTGTGCCGTCCATTGTGTCATGTCGTCACCCGTCGCATTTTGCCGTCGTTTGTCGCTTGATAACGAGACTCGACGCGAACGCACGACGTGACAGGTGACGCCACAATAGGATGTACATGTGTCATCTATAGATTACCATACAATTTGTACAATTACAATCTCCTTTCGATCCACGGGAGTAAAGTTTTAGGTACTGTACTTTGCTGTTGCCAACTTGTTCAAATGGTTTACTGCACAACATTTATCAGTTGGTTGTCTT
This sequence comes from Acanthaster planci, assembly GCF_001949145.1. Next base: position 11,724,963 of record NW_019091362.1, read on the forward strand.
CTGATTCGGGGAAAACTCTTACAGAGTTACAAAAGACATACTTAGCAATGGCCACCATTGGATCATAATGGGTGAGACTTACTTTGTATTGCAACTACAGTACACAATGCTTTTTTATTGTTGTTTTTGGAAGAATTAAAACGACATTTCTATTGTAATGCAAGGAATTTATAAATGAAAGGTTAGAACAGTATTTGAACTATCTCTCATATTTGAAAAATGAGGCTGTCTGATAACTTGTATACTTTTTGGACGTATACCCAAACCGGTTCAAGTGTTCTGGTGATAATTTAATTGCTATCAACATGTTTAGGAATGAAGAGGCACTAGGACGGAGATATTGTTTTCCACGTTTATAGATGGTAAATGTAACAAACGAATTGGCTTTGTTCTTATTTGCATATCTGACGTTGCAGCGGATACACCAAGGGCACTGGGTAAGTTACTCAATCTTTTGCAATCATTTCACTCTGAGAGCGCTTTTAGGAGCTTTCGTTTGTTTTCTTTCCCTCTTGATGTTATTTATTCCCACGATCACACTAAAGATAAGATTCATAACGTTTGGGTGAAAATGGTCCCTAAAAGGGTAAATGTGTGTGCGGCATAAAATCGATCGAATGTTAAATCGATTTATCCAGCAAAGTTTAGGGAATTGATTTGGTGTGCAGTTGACCACACCAAAATGTGTTTGTGTAACAACGCTGATGTCACTATTCACACCAACAGATTTTTTTAATCTGTTAAACATATAACTTCGGTGTTCAATTTACACCAAAAACTGTAACATTGATAAAAAGTGAGCATTGTCGTCTGATAACATTCCAGTGTGTGCAGTGAACACTGATAAAACCCTTCTATTTCGATGTGATTTTACACACACCCTGCAAAATTAACTCCTCTAATGCTGCTTCCTATAAAGGTTTTTCTATACAATCAAGTGTTTACGTTCTTTAAAAAAGGCAAAGATGTGCTGCAGTGATTAATAATACACCATCCGTAAGGGTTAAAACAGTTTGACCCCAGTTTTGGCATTTTGGCAAATTCCAACAGTGCAGCGTCTTGCTGTGGATCAAAAAGCTATTCCACCGTTCCCTTCAACTTAGGGTGGGACATCAAGAGATCGCAGAATCGCAAAATGACCATTGCTTTGTTTTGGGTACAGGCATAACGGTGCTGTACAGCCCGGCGCAGGAAACCATTGTCGTCACCGGCATACCACAAGACGACGACAACGGTACCTGCCTGCGACTGGAGGGCTACGACTACCGCGAGCACATCGACGTGAGTCTGGCGCCAGACCTGGACTGCATCCAAAGCGACGGCGAATTCCGATACTCCACCGAGTTTGTCAGGGAGGTACAGTCTCGATACTGCCGGGACGGGCTGTGTGGCAGCCGCTCGGAGGCAAGGAACAGTAAGCTATGCGTGTTACTGTATGGTGGTTTGGGCCCTATAAAGACTTTGCGTGGTAGCCATTTTGCCGAGAACTTTCTTTATTCCACAGGGAAACCTCCTTTGTTCAAACCCTCTTTAACAAAAGTACTGGCTGGCAAAATGGCAGCCATGCAAACCTATGTACTGGATCCCCAAATTGAGTTCAATACATGTATGTACACTTGTAAAGATGAAGGGAGAATAAGAATTGTAGTCCTATACCCTGAATATGAAACGGTGCTTAGAGTTTGAACACTTTTTGTACTCGCGCGTAATAGACACCTATGGCTTGGTTATGCAATTTTACACGTGTTTGAATGTGTTTATTTGGTATACATTTCCTGAAGTGTGCTTAGCATTTAAACACATTCTTTAACGCTTTTCAGTGTAGGCCTAAATGCCGACAGATGGCAGCCACGTTCCATAGAGTTTCACCTGCAGCCATTTCATCGGTGTTTTCGCGAAGTGACAAAAGTGTGTGTAATGCAATAGGAAAAAAAAGTGAAGACCTTTTGGTTTGTCCTTTTTCGCGAAGAAAACTTTTGAGAGTTTTTAATGAATTGTTCTGTAATGGAGGCAATGTATCAACAACTAAGTATGGATTAGCATTTTCCAAGTCTTGCATTTCGTAAATTAGTTAAAAATCCATCATCCTTAACGTAAAAGTGATCGAAATATGTACTAAAAATGCCAGTATTTTGCAACGTGTTTATCTTGGAGTGTCCGTTTGCATGATTTTGAGGTTTTTGTCACTTTGTGAAGAATTGATTTGATTGGGATACACACGGGGAAAGATTTTGACGAAAAGTGAAGTTACGTACCATTGTTCTTCGCATTAGTTATTCAAATTAATAGTCCGCGCTGAGCATCGTCGCAAGATTATACCACAGGGAGGTAAGCGTTGTAATGTTGTAAACGTTTTTCCTTTGGCACAAGGACTTGGTGCTTGTTACTGCAGTGGACTCATGACTCAAACTGGCATCTATGCCAATACTATTGAGCACATTTACAGGGCGAACTCCCTTTGAATATTTGTAGACTGAAGAACAGAAAAACTGTAGGATATCTAATGCTAGTTGTTATTTTTGGACCGTGATGTTAAAAATTGTTTGTTAATATGGGAAGATTCAGTGGCGCGCTAGAGTATAAGACTGTAGCTCCCTAACAGACATGTCTCAGCTCGATTTTGACCAAACCTTTAATTGATATCACCATTGTTGAGAGTTCTAATGTTTCACTGTCTCTACATACAGTTGATAAATACCCCATCACGTCTCCTCGACCTTCGACCACGGGACCCCCCGATAGCGGGACTGACGGTAAAATTGTCGCCATAGCTGTGGGTGTGTGTGGTGCCATTGCATTCCTGATTGCACTTCTTGTGATCTGTTACTTCTGCAAGTGCCGTAAGAGCAAAAGCCAACATATGAGGTTTGGAAACTGCTTTTGCTGACGTTTTATGTTTGTTTTTCTTTTGCCTATGCAGATACAGCTAAAGTTTCTAAGCTTCAAACATATCACTTCATTTTGGGGAATATCTTAGTAGTTTTCATTTAATGACTTGTTTGGGGAGCTGAATGAAATTAGCCTAATAAAATGGACTACAGACTTTCAGGGTATAAGAAATGGCCCAGGTCGGGCTTTTTTCGGGAGTAAAATCAGTTTTGTACATCCCAAACAGTGGGAAGTCATGTGGTGCACACTCAGAATTTGATTTTAATGGCACCCGTGTCGAAGTTTTAGAAAGCCTTAAGTTTTCGTTCTTTGTAGATAACGTATACTAGATCTGCTTTGTGGACATCGGTATTTTCGGACAGTGCTAAGTGGAAGACTTATGAGACGCTTGGTGGCAGAACCAGACTGTTTCTCTTCTGTATTTTGAGCACTTTTAAGCTCATGTGACCATTTTCAAAATGATGCAAACCAAAAGGACTGGACACGTGAGACTTATACGTCTATTGCCACTAAGCATCTGAAAAGCATTGAATTGCGGTTTTGAAGATGAATAGCGTTGCACTGCATCTCGGTATTACGTGTCTGTAAATCTGCTATAAAACAACACTTCATGTAAAAACAAAGTTATGAAAGTGCATGCCTGGTTTCCTTAGAACAAGATACTTCGTTAACTGCGTGTTCTTTTTCCCCTTTTTCGATTTTTTTTAACAGTGGTAAACAGTATGAAAGCACCCCGACCAAGCCCGTAAGTAGCCCAATGTTTTTGGTTTTTGCAAGGCTTTGATCAATCGTCGTTGTGTTATCGTCTGCGGAAAATGCAAGTCTCCCACTTCCCTTTCCTTTGTTTATTTCAGGAGACGAGTGTTTAGGCAAAGCCAGCCGATGTGGACTAATTGGTGAGAACAGCTTCCATGGAACTCTCATAAAGAACCAGTTTGGTATTTTAGAATGGGAGGTTCTTGATTCGAGAACAGAGAACGTAAATGTCAACATGTCAAGCGTCAGTATGTGCAGCTGCAGTGATTAAATAGCTATGGGAGAAAAGACTAGACGGGCAGCGCGTATACATACTCAACCTGTCACTGCGTGCCATATTGTGGTCACTCGATGGAGGCGCAAAAAATGAACGTAAAGACCTATCTGGCGACCTGAATTAGAAATCATTACTGCGGGGCCATCCTGTTCGCACGCAGGTGGTACGCGTGTTGCATTTCTGTTAGGCCAAAAGGGCCAAGCAACTTGTCTAATGTGTGCTCGCACTGAAGTTCAACCGCGGGTGTGCGTGTGATGACCCCTCCGGAATGGCATCACCTCGGATTTGTCTATACAGCGCTGCGTTTCCCCTCCAGCACCTGACGTGGCTCGACGCGTGCGAAGCTTTCTTTTCCGAGCGGGCACATAAAAGGATCCAAAGATATTGCTATATTATTAAGATTTGCTTTTATTGCACTGTGTGAAAGAAAAACGGAACTAACAACCACAACAACACGCAATGAAATCCTCTGTTATGCTTTATTACTGTTTGCGGATAGGTTTATAAAAATACAAAAGTGCCTTGGCTTATTTTCATTTGTTTTGTACACTTTATCGAAATTGCTTCAATTATTTACTCAGTAAATTTCATTATTTCATATATTTCCTTATTTTTTTTCATAAATTTCTTTTATTCCCTTAAACACCCGCAAGCCCTCACTACTAGCTGTTCACATTTTCTTAATTTTATGAAATCATAGGCGAGTCCTACTTTCCGTTTCTGTCGCTTCGTACGTTTGTTGCGCATTTTTTTTAAATTTTGCCTCCAGCATTTGACCAACCAGCAAGACTATGCACACGCTAATCTAGTCTTTTTATTGCATAGACCTTTACTATGATGCTGCCATGTTTGTCTTATTTTCTGTAGCTCCATTGGCCTAACAACACATGTACGACTTTACATATTGACATAGAGGAACAGAATGTTTTTATTTCAGCCTCAGTTTGGTTACCTTGCTTTCAATGGTACAAAGGCAAATTGACTGCCCTATGATACAGGGGTCTACTCTGTAAAAAACGTTGGTTAAAAAAAGGTGTTGGGCATTTGTTATTTGCCCAACCTTGGTTAAAGCGACCACATTGTTGGTAAATTTTCTGTCACTGTGGGTCAGACATTGACCAAATATTTGGAAGAATTTAACCAAAGTTTACTAAGTTGATATGTTTACCAACATTGGGCAAAATATCTACCCAAAATTGACCAACCGTTTTACAGTATCCATGCACTGTTAGGTTGATCTTACACACGCGCATTGCTCTTTCCAAATGACCAACAATGCCCTTCATTTAGAAAAACTGAACTGGCGTAATACTCCTCAGATTCGCAAGTCTCACACTCGGAATTAATTTTACCTTTGTTAAGTGCATGCAAATTTCTCGTTACAGACAAGGATCGTCACCCAATGAGTGCACACATCAGAATACAACAATCACGTCTTGATTACAACCAGACAGATTCATCTTCGCCTTCCTGCACGGATTTCACAAAGAAAATGACCAGAACATAACTGCCAAGGGAGGACCTCGGCGTGAGCTGAAAATAATTTTACCGCCTTGAGTTAGAGTCCCTAAAATTCTTTATACGTTATTTAAACTATCGCGACTGAATCCAGAGGGTTTTTCATAAATCTCGTCTTGGGGACGCACAGTCTACCTGTTGTGGCATACTCAGCAGCCCCACTACATGTAACTATATTCTCATAGATGTTGTTATCGATTTGCTCTTCCTATGACTCGATGCCTGTGAATTGTGGAACGGTCTAGAACGCTTAGCACGCGTTCTAAGGTCACATGAAAAGACCAGGGGAGTTTTATCATGATTGCTGACGGTATGGGTGTATGTAGGAATGACATACTTAACACACCTTGGTATGGTCGCTGTGGTCAGTTGTTTATTTTCATTTGCAAAAGAGAGATGTTATTTTTTTTACTGAAGACTATTCATAACTGGCATTTAGACTGAAATGCATATTGTTCAATTGTGACCCGTATAAGTGGCACTTTAAAATTTTATTTGTTCTGTCAACGGTACACCGTGTCGGAATTAGGCGTATGTAGCGCTTGTGGCTTAAGAAGTTTTTAATTTGGATTTTTTGCTCTGTTTTACGCAAAGTGTCGCGGAAATACCTACATAGCCATAGACGGCAGAGCCCACCATATCGGATGCGGCCATAGTGATATGGGCAGTAGTATGGGTTGCTAAAGTTTACGTTGGAATCTATTTCGTATTTTACTGTGAGCTATTGTTGCTCTTGATGTGAAAGCTTTGGCGTAAATTATCGATTTTGGCACAAATTTAATTTGTGCCGAAATTGGGATGATCAGGAAAGGGGGGGGGAATGACTTACCTGACTATGAAAATTTGAAACTGGGTGGGTGGGGGTGATATTGATGTGCATCTGTAATGTGTTCAAAATGGCATACATGTAGTTATGGCTTTCTTAAATTGATTTTCCTCGTTAAGCGATTGCCTTGATGTCTCGCGTCCGGTTATTACCCGGATTATCAACTTCTCCTTAGAATCCGGTGTATTTCCAAGGGACTGAAAGAAGCTTTGGTGCGTCCCTTGTTGAAGAGAGAAAACCTCGATCCGATTTAGTAATTATCGGCCGATTAGTAATCTACTATTCATTTCTAAATTGACAGAGCTGTGTGTAATCAGCTTTACTCCCACGTGTTGACATTCTCTGTTTCCAGATTTTCAATCGTCTTACCGAAAGTATCATGGCACTGAGACGGCTCTCCTGAGGGTCAAGAATGACATACTGCTGATAATGAACTCTCAGCATGTCATTTTGCTTGTTCGCTTGGACTTAAGTGCTGCCTTCGATACAGTTAATCACACCATTCTGTTGCAACGTTTAGAATCTAAAGTTGGGATCTCTGGTAAAGCGCTGGCACGGTTTTCATCTTATTTATCTGGCAGAAGCCAACGTATTTTTATTCAGGGTACTCTCTCAGAGAAATATTATCTAAACTGTGGTGTCCCTGAAGGGTCCTTCTTAGGACCACTTTTATTTACGGTTTATGCTTCTAAACTATTTGACATCATTGAAGACCATTTGCCTGATGTTCATCGTTATGCAGACGACACACAGTTGTATTTATTATTTAAATCTGATGACGCTTCCTGCCAAACAGCTCTAGCTGCAATGGGAAGTATATATTTTGGACATTAGAAATTGGATGCTGCGAGACAGGCTAATGATCAATGGTGCTATTTGTGATTATCCTGATTATTGGAACCAGGCAACAGTTGCAGAAAATAAATATTTCCAACGTCACAATGGGCGATTCTTTAATCCCTCCATCCACGTGCGTCAGGAATTTGGGATCATGGTTTGACTCGGATATGACAATGGACACCCACATCACTAAGGCTTGTTGTGCTGCATTTCTCCACCTTCACAATCTTAGGTGCATCAGTAAATTCCTCTCTCGAGATTGGCCTTCAGTGTTCATTTACGCATTTTTGACCAGCTGTCTGGACTATTGTAATAGTCCTTTGTTTGGTTGTCAGCAGCGCAGATAATGAGATTCCAGCGAGTCCAGAATGCTGCAGCTAGACTTCTTACGAATACACCCAAGTTTCAACACATAACACCAATGCTGTTTCACCTTCACTGGTTACCTGTTTTGTACAGGATTAAGGTCAAAATCATCCTGTTAACATACAAAGCCATCCATGGTCTTGCTCCTAGATGCTTAATGAATCTTGTCATTAATTAAACAAGGAGTCTAGATACCATCTCAGTTCAGCAAGCAACAGTCCTTTGTTAAATTACCCTAATGATAAAATGCTACCCACACTTGGTGACAAGGCGTTTGCGTGGCACATACGGTGCGAGCAGAATCTTGCCGTTTTTAAATGTGAAGTGAAAACTTCCCTTTTTAATATTGCATTTGCACAGTGATATTGCACTGCAAGATTCTTGATTTTATTTTTATCTCGTAAGGTTATTATTTTTTTAATTTTAACGTAGATTTAGATGTGATTCTTATATTTTAGTGTCACCGTGTCCGATATAATTACTTTTCTTTTATCGTAGGTAGGGCTAGAGGCGTCTGTCCCCAGGAAAGATCGAGACATGACCTAGACCAGCAGGGTCAGGTTCTCCCTGTTGGTGGGGCAGACGCATCCCCATACTGCGGTTTGGGTACTAGCGCGGTGACATTCATTTATCCATATTCATTTATCCTCATCTTTTCCTTTCTGAAATGAATTATTTTTTACCTTAACTTGTACTGCGCCGCTTATCATTTTTATGGAACAGCGCATTATAAAGTGTCTATTATTATCATTATTATTATTTCAGTGATATTGAATGAACTTTAATCGTCGGATGTTTAAACAGTTCGTCACAACCTGCTTTAATTTACTACTAACCACAAAAGGTGGGGGATGATTCAATAGCCCACCCCCTTCTAAAGGGGGATATATGCCCCACCCCCTCCTTTATTTACGCCTATGTGTAAAAGTGTACAGTTAAATGTCCACTCCCCGGCGAATACCTCGCGTTGTTCGAACGTTTTTGGTGTCAGAATGATTTAATCATCCATTCATTTAGTTTATTCCATGACGGTTCAAAAATAAAACGTGAAATTTATCTCCTCTGGTGTTGTAAATAATCATTCTAATATTACAATTTAAAACAAAGAAATCTCTATAAATATTGAATATATCAAATCAAATAGATTACAAATAATTTCAATTACAACTACTAATACGGATTTTAATCTGTTGGCAAAATGAAATAAAAACGATAACTATTTTCATTTGATAAAAACAGACCATCTAAGAGAAAAAGCAGCTGCAAGATTAATTAAACAGATGGATCGTCTCGGGTAAAAATGAGAACCTAAAATGATTTGTACGAGTATCAAAGGCACGGTATCTACCCAGTGGAAGATTATGCACAAACGAATGTAAAGGATGAGTGGGATCCTGAATAAAATCCTGTAACTTAGTGAGACTACTTGCTTCAGCAATGTGCTTTATCAATTTCACCTCAGAACCTATTATCTTACTAGTAGTCTTAGTGATCCATTCAATTTTCTTTTGTTCTTTGAAAGTTAAGTTATTGTACCATGTAATACAACAAAATGTAGGTGGGTAAGTCGTCGTTATCGTAGAGTCAATCGTTTGAGTCAATCGTATCAGAGATGCAGCTCTTAACAAAAGCTCATGTACACCCTACATTTGGTGTTTTGGGTGCATTCGTGTCAGAAATGTGCTTTATCGGTTTCTCCTCAGAACCTTATTATGTTATTAGCAGTCTTCGTGATCCGTTCAATTTTCTTTTGGTCTGTGACAGTGGAGTTATTGAACCATGCATTACCAGTACAACAAAATGTAGGTAGAGAGGTCGTCGTAATCTTGGAGGTAGAGGTATTGGGCAGTCGTATCAAAGGTGCAACTCTTAACGAAAGCTCAGGTTTACCCTAGATTTGGTGTTTCAGGTGTTTTCGTGTAAGCATGTTGTCAGCAATAATTAGTAACAGTTTTAAAGTTTGTGCAGTGGGCTAGAGACTCCAAATCAAGACATTATATATTTTATCGAACTAAAGGTGTTCTCAGTGTTAGGTATGCGAGACTCCTCATTAAATGTAGCTTATATTGATTGGATGTATATGGTACATGTAATGTGTACACGTCATAAGCCATCTTTGCAAGACTTACATTTCATCTGCTTCACGAAGATTTACGTTTTGTAGTATAGTAGGTAGTATAGCCATGGAGCATTATGTGTACACTGAAGAGATGACGGAAGACTCATCCTCGTGTTTTTTTCCTGTTCTTGGGCGTCTGGGTGGAGACAGTGTGTCCACAAGACCGTCTACTACTTTGGTCCCTGTGATGATAACGTGGAGAATATCTGCATGGGATAGAAATGTCAATTCAATTGCTATTTTTAACCCTTAAGATAATTTCAATCAGGCTGCTCGTATAGAATCTTCATTTGCTTTTTTATGTGTATGTTATAAAGTGCTGTATTTCGAATGTTTGTTGGCATGAAGGGGTGTTTGTGACATTGATTTAGTCGCTGCGTAGGTTTCAGGATCATTTCCTAATTCGGAAATTTAGGACCTCAAGTTACAAGTCTCAGGTTTGGGGTTTGAGGGCTACGATAATTGGTTTGGAGCTTAGGTGTCGATTGCGTGTGGTTTTAGAATGTTTTGTAGAATTTGAATATTAGGAATAAATGGCTCATTAACCTACGGTTTGGTTTTGTGTCTTTAATTTGTGTTGTCTGGTGATTTCTACAGCTACCTTACCCTACCCTCTGCACTGTTGCATATCGCTACTTGATGTTTTCAAGTAGCGGCAATAAGGTTCGGCAATCTAAAGCATTAATAAAGACATATTCCTTTTTACAAAAATAGAAAATAGATCGAAGGACTTTGGAAAAACCTGCAGATTAAGGATTTTCTGTTATGCAACAAAGTAACGACCAACACAGTGTTAAGATTAAGACTACTCACATGTATTAAAAGAAATGGTCAACATCAACCAAATTAAAGCCTTTGATATAAATATTTTCCTTCAGTCCAAAACGCAATGTGATGGGAGATGAATCCTGGTCTGGTTCACGTCTAGGAGACAGACTTGCAGCAGTGATTCAGCCAAGGACACAACTTTTCTATCAAAGGCCACACATAAAACTTCACTCCATAGAAATAAACAATTTTTGTACACAGGTATGCTGCAATACCCGTTACTAATCACATGCCCAAAAGCCTGTGATTAATTTGATAACAAAGAAGAAATTGACATGCACAGCAACATCGTTACTGAATCAAAGGTCACAGAATGAGCCTTCAGTTTTACGCAGAAATCAATGTCACAGGACGAAATAAAGAAGTCGCAATCATTACTTTTCAATAATGTGTATGCAGAGTCAGTAAGGATGGCATCCCTATGCAGAAACCACTCATGCACATCATTTGACAAAACAGGTGTTCACTTGGTCATTGGTTGCTTTAAAATGTTGTCCATTCATGGATCATTTTGGCTTGGTAGAGAGTGTCTTTTTGTGTGACTTTTGATTCACACAAACACACAAAACACACGTAAATACAAGTACAATGTTCACAGTCCCTGTGTGCACTTGATGCACGTTGAGTACAGTAATGCTCGCGACCTGAATTCCAAGCAAATAGAACCAAGCTTTTTGCACAAAAATCATACAAAATCGACAACTTAAGATCTTAGATGCTCTTGATCGTGCCGGATAAAATGATTCACTTAATTCTTGCTTGAAGACTGACAGTTCTGCGTGCGCTGGAAAATGCCCCTGTCAAGTGAGGGCGCACTGGCATCCCTCATAGTAAGGCCTTGTTAATTTGATTTTGGGTCACTCAACTTAGCGAGCACGGCATTTGCAGACGTTTTTCCTTGTGAGTTTTTCCCTTTTTCATTTATGATCCACGTAACAGAAGATATCAAAACATGTGAGGCCAACTGTGAATCACTCCAACGGTGTACTCGCACAACAGTGACTTTTCCACATATTCAAGGGAAAAAGTTCCATACCTAGACGTCAAGTACAAATTGAGCCCTGAGCTCAACTCAAAGCAGGCGCAGTTTCTCCCTGCGAGGGACTTGGAGGCTCATTGTAGGAACTGCTCTTCGCTGATTCTCAAAAGGATATGAAATACGTGCGTTTCGGTCACGTGGTTACCAACAAAAAAAACCACTCCCAACCCCATATAGCTCTTTTTCAACCTATGGGGGATGCTTGTTCTCAAGGTGGATTGGAAACACTCAGCTGTTTTCCTGAATTTAAAGTAGGGTTGGATCCTACATTTTTCTGAAAGAATGTTGTATTTTGCTACCACTTGTTCGTGTCACAGGATTCTTATCTCTAAAAGGTCGTTCGTTTCAGAAATGCTGAGAAAACATAAATTTGGACCTAACCCAAAATTCAAGTTGTTGATTTGAAAGTACCTTCAAATTTTTCTGTCATCCACACAGACTCTATAAAAAATCGTTGACGCAGACGCAGGATGCAACTTTTTTTCCCCCAACTTTTCAGTGGGTCGAGGACAAACGTAAGGACTCTTATCTCTGAAACGTACTGTTATGAACATTGTTGTGTTGGAGGACCAGTTGATGACCAGTTAATTAACGTAGGATTTTCTTTCCCAAAAAAGCTGCAAGGGCGTATTTTTACCGCAAATTCTTCAGCCTTACAATTGCGCTTTGAACCAACTAAGCACGACGCGTTAAGAAATGAAAAAAAATGCTGCCCCAATTGTTAACATAAAAGCTGACATTAATGAAAATCTATCAAAGTCGAAAGCTTTTTGGCTTCAAGATGTGGTTTTGCCATCTATGAAAAGACGATTTATGTGCATTTTTCGGTGTATCGAGTGCCACTTTGTTTCTTTTTGGTGAAATGAGGAAAACTGTTATGCCGCTGTTTTTGTCTTCTCCTCTTTCGTACCATCGGCGTTTGTAACGAGTATTTGACCGGGCTCAACAATTTGTGCTTCAAGTCGTTTCGTATTATACATAGTATCTCGAGTATACACCATTTTGGTTTCTCTGGCGTCCAAGCTCACAGTCATGGGCGTAAATCCTAGGGGCATTGGGGGTCTTTCCCTATTTTATTTTACAAGGGGGACGGTGTATTGAATTACCCTCGTCCCTGTTCTTTTGTGGTAAGAAAAAAGAATAGGGGGATTGTGAAGTATTTTTCTGAATTGCCGACAACCCAAATGTATTCAATATAAAAAGAAAATGTTCTTATGAAATATTCTGTAGGAATGTATTACATATTAAAGGTGTACATCTGTTTAATGGCCATAGCCCCTCTGCAGTGTTATGATTTTGTCTTTTTTTGTCCTATGGCAGACCCAGTACAACCTTCAGCTTCTTTTCTGACCTCCCCATACTGTATTTAAAAATACTATTTAGATTTCCCCAAATGTATTCCAACGCTTTTAGAATGACAAATAAACCTAAACCTGAATATGGTGTCAACCCCCCTCCCCGGTTTGCAAATAGCTGGGCAAGTCATTCCCACTTTCAACCTAGCCCCCCCCCCTTTTCCAGGCAGCACAAATTCCCGCTACTGCACCGTCTTTCCGCATTGCTTAAGTGTGTATTATAAGGTTTATGGCCCTAAATACAATGATCGTACACAGGCAAAGTCGAGATAGTTAGAATGGTCGTGACCCCGAAACGGTACCTTCATTGCTGCTCCAATACGGACTCATAGGCAGTCTACAAAGTGTGACCTCAGCTGTAACCTTAACTCTGTCATTTAACCGCTGCTTTGATTTCTCTCGATTTCTCGCGCTGCCTTACTTCACAGTAGAGTATATTGCATGCATGTTAGCAAGATATACCAAGGTGACTCATGCTCTCTCGATTCTCCCCTGCAAACATAATACATGTACAATTTTTTGTCAGCATTCATCGACTCTTGGCGAGTCGATTAATAATATTACATGACATATTAATAATATTAATATCAACATATTAACATAACATATTAACATATACATGACATATAAATAATATTAATATCATTAATATGTCATGTAACGTTTGCACCTTTAATACGATATTAAAGGTGCAAAAGTATCCAGCAAGGGAAGTAAATAATATAGATAATTGACATAATTATAACGCCATCGGTGGACAGTAACAGGACAATAAACATCCACCCTTCAAAGAACCTTGAAGCTCATATCTAATATCTAATATCGGTTGAAATCTTGCAGGTTCCTAGAAAGGAAATTGTTATGCAGGAAATTGACAGGATTTGTTGGTGACGTCGTTAAATGAGGAGCCATGCATGCGACTATAAAAATGCCACCTTAATTAACTTTTGTTTTCATCATGACTTAATCATGTCTTTTCTTATATGATTTTTCAGCATTTTACATAGTTCCTTTTGCTTTGTTATTTGTCTTTATTAGTTTGAACCACTCAAGGACACAATAACCCAACTATATTTGATAAATTCATTGTCAAGTGGCTCAAACATTTTTTACTACTGGTATTTTACCTAGGTAAACACATGTAGAACGTTCAAGACTTACATTAAGGCCTCAACTGCATTGAAAAATAATGGAAATTATTAGTCTTCCGAATAATGGCCTTGCTCAAAGCTGCCTATCCCTGAGCGAACAATGTTGTAAACCATTCCACCCATGTTCATTAGCACTCATGATTAAGCCAAGCGATTAGATAGACAACATGTACCAGGGTATACGTTAAAGGCTACAAAAATTAATTTTCGGCATCCCTTACACGTCAGGATTTAATATTGCACAAAGGAAGGCAGCAATATTAGTGGGGCTGATTTCTTCAAAACGGAATGTATTCACCGCACATTTAACTCAAAGTTGTTGCTATCTAAGTAAACAATACACCAAGCGTTGTTCAATTAAGAAACGTTTCTTTATAGGCATACAAATTGGTATTTATGTGGTGTGCAATAAAACCGAAGCTTTATACGAAGTGGTCCCGTTACTTCAATACGTTGCAATCCTTGGGGCTTCTCCGCACTAGTTATAATATTGACATCACAGATGGCGGAGTAACAGGACTTCTAGTGGGGGCACGGCTAGACGTGGTTGTACTTCGGTGTTTGTGAGCCGTTGCCACCATTGCTATCCCAGTATTAGCGCAAGCAACCGTTGTAGTCTCCAGGGTGTGAATCTGCGATCCATAGGGAGTCCAGGCCTTGCAGCCATACAAGGGGAAGGACACACAAACAACACTGAAGACCACCATCTCTGTTTGGGGTGTTAACCTAAGATTAAGTCTCCATGGGAGAGCCTACGAAACGCTGACGCAGCACAACAGATTGTCCTAACTACTCTCTATACCAGGACATACTAAGGCAAACCTGAAATCATGTACCGCATGTTAGTTGAGATTTTGCTTGCTAAGTACCACGTGACAAGCCTGCGCTCTCCAGTTATTGAAACAACCGATAGTCTTCAAGAGNAAATATTGTGAGATTTGCAATGCGTTCCGTGGAGTCTTCAACGAAGGTAAGTGAAGTCGAAATCAAATTCTCCCACCAGTGGCAAAGCAAGGATGGGCAAGGGCCAACTGGGCCCTGTAGGAACGGTTGCTTCCCCTCTTACCTTCTCTTAGAAGAGCCTGGCTACGGGCTACGCCACTGTGTCTCACTAACCTTTTGGCGAGCAAAAAAAGGTGGATAGGTGTTATCGAAATTCCACTTTTTCACCAAGGCTTTTCTAAAAGAAGAGATTTCAGAATCCAAGAACGTGAAAGCAACGCACTGCTTGTCCCTATGCTGTCACGAAGACGCATTCTCTCACCGTTAAACCCTAGTGTCTTCTAAACACAAATGAAACGCAAATCTGTAGCACTTTTTAAACATTTTTACACGTCGATAAATTAACACATATGACATATCTATATGCTAAAAACACTTTTTATTTAATAAAAGAAACGTATGTTTATAGTTAAGTCTATGGATGTGATTTGCACATGTTCGGTTTTGAAAAGTTTAAATTATAAAACCGCCTGTGAGGTTATTACTTAAACGCCTAAACTTCAAGCCACGTTTTATACAATTTGACAAATAGTGGTTGCCTATTATTGGGTAACAATGACATATACACGTGTTCAAGTGATATATATTAGCAGTGACGTGAAGAGTGGCAAGCCAACTGCTACAGCTTTAACACGAGAACACACATGATTGAACTAATATTGACAAACCTTATTTTTCAGAACATTATCACCCATCCGAGATCCTGAGATATCTGTGCCAGTTATATGAACGAATATTTGTAAGAAACGAGTAAATGCAACTCTGATAAGTCCAATTTCATTTTGCAACTAACAACAGCCAGCAGAAATTAAAAACATTGCCGTGACAGTGTCCTTGCCGCCCATTTTGGATTTCATCGAACTTATAGACGTTTTTTGTCTGTTGAAAGCTAACATTACTTCTTAGACTAACGTGCATTTTCGCCGGCTTTTAGCGTTTAACTGAAGGAGACATGTTTTCCACAATTTACTTAAATTCTTAATAATAACTGCTCCTTATTTTCATCCGTGAGATGGGTTCTATGGGCTATTATCTTGTCGAGTTGTATACTTTACATAAAGAAGACTTTGAAACAGAAAGAAGTTCGCCGACTGGCATTCTGTAGGCCTCTTGTGTAAAGCCAGACACCCAGCTTCATTGGCCTGAAATTTTTTGCGTCTGTAACAACTTGGTATTTATATGGCAAAGGCAAAAGTCACTACTTCGTCCTTTTTATTTCTCACTTTTGGATGCCTTCGCCCCCATCCAGGTTTAATTATAATCAGAACTCTGACACCACCTTTAGAGCTCTGTAAACTCAAATTTCCTTTTGTAGAAGTACTCCTTATCGGTTGAATGGAACCAGGTTGGTTGGTGCATTTCATAGTCGTTTGCAACCGAGCGAGATGCAGTTTCGCCCAAAGAGCCCCTGTTGCAGAAAAATTGTGCCCTCGTTTGGTTAGCTAGGGGCCTCATAGGAAATTGTCATTTTTATCACTCTTGACACCAACAGGAGAAACGAGAAGGTTTTTTTCTTTTCAATGCCGTACCTAATATTTTATTCACTTTTATGTTGTACAGATTGTAAGCTTTGAAATCATTTTGTGGTTTGAAAACTCCTCCTACCTTTCTCTTTTTCGATTTGTCACGGCAGAATTATTTTTGTCGGGGGGGGCATTCGTTTGCTGTTACATTTGGTCTATTATCCCTGGTAGAGTAAATTCGACAGTTACATTTTGTGAGAGGAGCGGAGCGACTCGAATCGGTATAGGCATTTTTGTAATGTGAACATTTCTGAAAACAGAACAAAAGCGTCTTGCAAAATCTCTCAGTTTGAAGAAACTGACAAATCAAAAAGGACAACTGCGTGTCTTGAAGACACATTGTGTTGTTCCCAGAACTAAATACCCCATGTAAAAAGTTCAGTCTTCAGGATAACATTCGGGTGACCTTTACAGGGTTCTGTGCAGACATCGAAAACTGCAAATAAAAAGAAGCCAGGCTTATTCAATCCAGCATCTTTTAGCCAACACGTGGCATACTGCGTTTGGCCTTTTAGGTTCCACCGACTAGACTGGGTATGCTTCCACTCACAACTGGTTGATCATTGAAATCAGTAGCACTGAATTTAGACAGAAATTATCAAGATAGTATTGCCCCTTTGGGACCACACTTCATGTAAAAGAACTGACTACCTTCCTCTGTACGTTACAAAGGAGTACGTGTATAGATCGTTAGGCCAATAATAGCATGGCATTGGCTTGTCTGCGTTCGCACTGCCCTCTAGTGAAAGAGTACAGCAAATACGACTAGGGTCAAAAATTGAGTCCAAACTCCACACACTACTGCTGTAAATAATGTTATGTGTATAGACACAACCCAAGGCAACTCTCGAAAAGATGGCGTACGTCAGGCACGTAGCTGTTGTAATGGCATTGGTTCACGCGTCATCACAGTGTAAGTTTTGCCACAGCCATGCAAACGAAAAACACCGTTTACTGCCAAACATGTAGCCAGCCGTAAAAGAGTGATAACCACCACATGTATTTAGTTGGGAATTTCCGAGTCACCGACCTAATAACAAGGCTTAACATTCTGAACAGTCTCTTGTTTTATGTTATGCTTGTGCTCCACATCGTCCTGTGGTGACAAATTAGAATTTTGTGTGCATATTTGTGATAAATGTAGGTAAATGCGAATCAATGACATAGATTCCAGTTGATAAAGGATATGAGCTTGTCTGAATTTGGCCCAAGAGCAAATGGCATTTTTTGCTGGGTAGCCTAGAATGTAAATTTCTTTTTACTATTTCCATGATGGCCTGTCGGGTTAAGGCAAAATGTGAGGGCTTTTTACGCATTTATGGATTGAAATAGCCTCTCTCTCATCATTTGTGAACCCCCCCCCCCGAGATTATGGGCCTTTGCCCCCCCCCTCCACAATTCTTGTATGCCAAAGATTACAGTTTTCACTTGAATAATGTGCATTTCAGGAGTCATCAGAAATGTTTAATGTATGATGTGTAAAATGGGGAAACGTGTCATCATTACTGGACATGTTCGGGCCCGCGGTTACACCACTATGTAGTCAACTGCTTTCCCCGCGAGTAGCCACGCCCACAAAATTACACGGGGTAGCGACGTGGATAAAAAATATCCAGGTCATTTCCCGGTTATGGCTGTAGCTCGGTACCCCGATGAACATGTACGACAGTTTTGTGGCTGCTAATACACCCATGAGCTCCCATCTCTATCTGCAATCCGTTTAGTGCTGCGAAAGTACAGTAAATACCAGTCACAACCCAAACAGCCGTAACCTGTTGGCACATGTCCGTCAACAGAGAGACCCACTTACTGCGAGAGATCGTATGGGTTGGAAGCCTAAGGAATACTGGTATTTCATTAGGCCGTACTCTACAACGGTTACAGCTGGGTTGAAAGGACTTGGCAGTCTTAAAGGACACTTGTAGGTCGAGAATTACAAAAATCTTCAGCTTAATTCCACAAAAAACAAACAACAACATTTATTTAAAAATGAGGCGACAGGTACGCGTCTTTTATCTCGGTGGTTTATAGAAGGGTTTTAACAATGTGCCCGCGAAATACAGCCACACACACTGTGTTCAACTTTTTGGTGTGAATTCCGATCGACGCTCACATACAGCTGTTGGTTGCATATCATTTGGCGTACGTAACCAGTGACACATCGTCTCGGTTATTTTCAAGTGAATGGTTGCCTTTTTCTTTGGGTTTTTTTCCATTGTTTCTGTCATTCTTGACCTATGGAAACAGCGTCTGCGTGAACTCCAAACTGTAGGTACATAAATATTTGCAACGTTATACAATCTCAAAAACAAACGTCAGTGAACAAGGAGACTTAAGAACAAGATTGACGGAAATGAAACGCCGTTGTTTTTGTTTTTTTTTGTTTTTACTAATCTCAAGTCGACTTTTCAAAAGATATTGGTGAAAGAACACAAAGCAAAATTCCAACATGAGTGTTTCAGGGTGATGTCAGGCAGGAATCATTTGTCCAGAACTTATCAACTGTTATAGGACGGCCCCGTACATGTAAAATCCCCGTAGCTAGGGTTCTGGAAGCTTCCTGGTTGGCCTTTACTTTCGGGCAATGTATTACAGAGTGCGTCACGATTATTTCTAAGCAAAATGTCTAGATGTTATGCCCCTGGCCCTTATAGGATTGAGGGTAGGGGGCTTGCCGTGCATTCAGCCTACACGCACATTTCGACAACTTGGGTTTTTTTCCCGTTTGGTTACCCGTACAGATTGGGACCTTGCCATGACCACGTCTCCACGGGGCCCTGTCGTCGAGGGCACTGATGTCTTATGCACCTGCATCATCGACAGCGATCCACCCTCTGGCGGGTGGATTCAGTGGCAGTTCAGCCTTGATCAGATATTCTCAACTGATCTCACTGAACCGACGTATCAAGTAATCTACACGAACCTGACTCTAGGTGAGGTGCACGGAAACCAATCTGGCTGGTACCGATGCGCTGGGAGCAGATTAATGCCTTCGTCTAATTGGAAGCCAAGAGCATTCTCGAAGTGGACGGCTGTTAAGATCTTTTGTAAGTAGATTTAGCTTCCAACAAAGTGAAAGCAACGCATACAAAACCTTTTTACTCGCAGTTTCCAAATCAGTTGGCCTATAGCATGCTTAATGAAGCAAAGTTGTTATTAAATCTCAGCTGTTCATGATATGCGTCTGTCATCACAGCCGCAAATTTTTAAAAACGAAAGAAATCCCCCCAAGCCACATTATTTATGAGATCCAAAGCGGTTCTGAAGACTTTCGCAAGGTTCACAGAACAAGTTCATTCCTATTTGTCTCCGACGCTAGATCGCCCTGAAATTACGAATAAAGACAGGACGTGGATTGGCGCTGACGAGAACCACCCAGCTACTTTAGAGTGCGTCATCGTGGGTAATCCCCTTCCTACGGTCATGTGGTACAGTACCAAAGACACTGCAATAACTAACGACACTGATCCTGGTCGAGTTTACCTGAAAGATACCATATCTGGAGATGAAATTACGGGATTTTTAATCGAGAGTCAATTGACCATCTTCACAGTGCGGAGCACCGACTACGGAATATACAGATGTAGAGCTGCCAACAACATCAGTTTGTATGATGAACATGAAATACATTTGAATAATACAGGTAAATTTAGTACATGGCTTTGTTCCCCCTCTCTGTTGTTATGACGCTCATATGTAATGCAATGATCTCCATGTAAACAAAACTGGACTGGCGATAGGTAGTTAGAAGTATATAGAAGTCACTGCGCTCCATGTTAGGCTTAACATGATTTTCAATGATTTTCAAAATGGGAGGGCCAGTTGATAGATCATCAGGCATCAGTCATCCATAAGTAGATCCATTAAGCCTTACCCAATTATACACTGTAAAAGGGTTGGTCGATTTTGGATTGATAGTTTGCCAAATGTTGGTAAAAATATCAACTTAGCAACCTTTGGGTGAATTTTTCCCACTATTTGGTCAATGTTTGACCAACAGTGACGGAAAATTGATCAACAATGTGGTAGCTTTAACAAAGGTTGGGCAAATAACAATGCCCAACACTGTTTTGACCAACGTTTTTTACACTGTAAGACAGTTCCCCAATCCTGTCGAAAAAGTGGGGGGGGGTCACCAAAACACTTTTGATTTATGGAGTGACAAAGTAAATGGGACTGGCTCCCTCCGCTCTTTCAATCATTCATATGTCAGCGCGTAACTTCAGTCTTTTTCAGCGCTCGGTAAATTCCACGCTGTCCTCAAATTACTATTCGCCATCTTGATTTGTGCATGCGTCCCATGCATAATACCTCTAAGGTAGGCGATCTTGGTACTCTGCAAATCTCACCTGTCTCAAACATTTAGCAGCGAAGTTATGCGGGTATGGCTCACATCGACGTAAGCATCGCGCCATTGAATGCAGCTAAGATTTTTCTTTACTTGGATACCAGTGATGCCTCAATCACGAAGGACTGTTGGGCAACGAATGCGAATAGGTCTTCAGAACGGACCGGGAACCTGGGACGTATGTTTCACGAATGCAGTCCTTATAACCCTACTAGGCAAGTTTCAAATAGCATGTTGAGGTGCATGAGGGCACTCCTAAAACTTACTAAGTATTACATGTTTTCATTATGTTAAGGTAAACTCAGGTACCTCTTTTTTTCTGTAGCGTTACGGTTCATACATTATTCTACTCGTTTGGTTTCTACATGTGTAATTTTTTTAAATTTCTTTCAGGAAAGCCTGATGCACCAAAAAATCTTCGAGCATATTACGTTACAGAGAATGATATGCGGGTGGTTTGGGCACCAGGTTACGACGGTGGCGAGACGGTGGAGTTCTATTACATCAACATTCGCGTCATTCCCCGAGATTTCGACCCTCTGGGCTGGAATGAACTCAACCCAGACTGGCCCCGTGGTCATTTCAGTGACCTCAAACAGGACACGCCCTATCAGGTAGCCGTGTACGCCCAAAACAGACATGGTTCAGGTCCTTGCGCAACGGTGGACAAACGCACGAAACGTAAGTGTCGTCTGTCACTCTAACTTGTGCTATTGGTATGTGACAGCGCAAATCGTCCGCTAACCGAGATACATTATCGGTTGCATATTATGCCTATTTCTAATACTGCGTGCTAAACGACTGCAAGACACTGCCTCCAAGTCCGTACACGATCTACTGGGCAACCCGTGAGAGCTAAAACAAACCCAAGTTACCAAATAGTATTCACGTTTTTTGTTTTGAATTTTGAATATTTTCTATATTGTTCTTTGAATCCATTTTAGAAATATCAGCCACCTATAAGCAATATAGAGAAACCTATTAAACAAACAACGAAGAAACAGTGAAAATTTTCAAACCTATAAATTGATAATAAACAGTCTAACAGTTTTCTGCGCTTCTTTTCTTTTCCATTTTGGTGGTGTTTCAGCCAATTCACCGTTATTGCTGGGTAAGTAGGCCTACTTCAGTCACAGGTGTATTCAGCAGGGGGGGGGGGTTGGCAGGGGGCAACATATTTTGTTCAGAAAGAATACTCCATAGGCGAGTAGGAAAGAAAGTAATATTAGCACTAAAATCATAAGAAAACAACACCAGCAAATAAGAACAACGAAGTCAGGATTTTCCCCCAAACTTCATGTTGAATATTAAGCATGAAGCCACATTCGCTTATGAATTTGTTCCCCCCCCCCACACACACACACAGGTGGACACGCCACTGACTTCGATCCTGGTGCCAAAACGTTTCCACTCTAATCACATAAAAGAAAAATCAAATTCCCATGTTTTTAGTCTGCACCATTTGATTTGGTACCTGTGGTCTTTTAATTCCCAATAAATTTTAGTTTTTAAGAGAAATATACAACCTATTAAAGAAACCAGAAAAGCCAACAATTTTTTTCTCTCCTTGCATTTGAGCTTTAAACGTGACAGAAAAATACGATATAGGCTTATAGCGTTTTCTTGGCGCAATTTCCTATGCCGGCAAACTTACACTGTTGGGCAACTTTTGAAATACACTGATGACTTTGACAGAAAATGAAATTAGGATTACTGAACAGCCTTTTTGTTTCCTCTACTTTTCGGGGGGGGGGGGTCTGTGCCACTCGTTTCACATTTTTATCACTACTGTCAATCCCCGGACAGGTATCCGTGTGTCATACCGCGTGGCACAAACGACGCTCTTTGTCGCCGGCATGCCGAAGGGCGACAATGCCGGGACCTGCTTGCAGTTGACGGGCTATGACGTTGAACACAACGAGTGGGTGAGTCTGAGGCCAGACCTGGACTGCATTCAGCATGACGGCGAATTTCAGTACTCTGGGCCGCATGCCGGTCATATGCATTGCCGGTACTGCAGGGACGGGGTGTGCGGCAAAGAATCCCATATAACGGAGGGTAAGCTTCAACTCGTGACAATGTTAGCACCTGCTTATACTGCGGCAGGCAAAACAAAAGCGAGTTTTAAATATATTAAGTCTCTAAGCTCTGCTAAATATTCTGATCGATTATCGATTTTTGAATGGTTATTTTCGAAATTCAATATTAAAAAGTAAAAGCAGTGACATTGAAACGGGGAAAATGAGTTATTTGCTGAAATAACTGTATTCTACAGACGTATTTTAAGGTGTGTCGACTAAACGTCAAGGTAGCTGAGGCATAGATGACCAACAAGAAGGCCAAAACATTATTTTCCCCCGGCCTAAATGTCACGGATGTGAGCACCTCACAAGCATGCATATTTTGTACCTGCATTCGTGAGAATGACGTGGAACAAGCTTTTCGAATATTTGATCAACTGTTAAGTCGAATATTTGAATATTCATTTATTCGAATTGATTTATATGTTATGACGTGCATATACCCACTTTTACAGTTTGCGGGACAAATAGGCAATGCGTCAACATTAACATGCCCACTTTGGGTAAATAGGTTAAACATAAGTTTACCACATTCTGTTGCAGAATTATCCAAAAAAAAATAGAAAATCTTACTGTCTATTTTTTCACCGGCCACTACAGTCTCCATAATTTGGTAGGCCTGCTCATTGTTTGTCGTCCAAAAGGACTCAAGAGTTAATTCAGATATAAGAGCAAACAGAAATGTGAAACATTTTTGTCACTCCGTTGGGTAAGCCTGCATTGTTTCTGAAGGCTACACTTCCACCGATGCCTCGCCCATGAAGAGTCATGGTGAAAAAAAAGCACTTTCTTGCTGTGGGTTTTAAATTATGTTTATATTCGAAACACGTTTCGGATATCAACGGACAATGTTCATCAACTTATCGATGCTGTTTAGAGTTGATCATATCCAGCCTATAATTACCAGTGGTTGCAAGATTGTGTTTAAATGCTGAGCACAGTTTGCAGTGTGGAATAAATGTCTATTTTCCCCTCAAAACAGAGTACTTGTCCACTGCTCCAGGCCCCCGGCCACCTCTGCCAACGTGGCAGAATGGCAGAAACAGGGATGCAACTGTGTTTATAATGGCCGTGTTTGGCGTCTTCCTACTCCTGTTGGCCTTCCTTGCGTTCTGGTACCGCCGCAAGTTGCGTGGCTGTGTTAAAACCACCTCTTCAGGTAAGGCCGGTACCCCAAAGGGCTTTTGACCCCACACGTCGTCCTAGAGGTGAATTCCCCCCCCCGGTCATGGACAGTCGGTGTTTTATTTTCCGTCGAAGACCAGCTACGTGACAGACTATCGACCAGTAAGAAAGGCTAAACCATCTGACGTATTCCTTAATATTGAGTGAATTTACTCAGAGGACATTGAAATGTTCCCATAGAATTTGGCAGCAGTGACGATCATTTGCCTGCCAATTCATTCCTGGCCTGCTTAATTAAAATTGTCTTATAGAGATGCAGTGAAATGGAAATGTGTGGAAGTCTATCACGCCATGGAGGAATAAAAAGCTTTTCCTCCGTGATTATGCCAAGAAGTAGGTTTAGTTACGGGGTGGAACGTGGCTCATTAAACTTTCACAAAAACTAAAACAAAATCAAAACGCCAACTGTCATACACTTAGCCATGGCGAAAATGTGTATATCTTCTTTCATTTTATTTTAGAAGAGTGTGCAGGAAATGGTGCCCAGCCAAACACGTAAGTACCAAAATAACCCCTAATTAGAGGGTCCCATTTCTACGAAAATAGTTGGGAAAATGTAATTTGTACTAGCTCATGTACAATAGCCTTTGCGTAATTGGAAACCTTGCTGAAACCAACAGTGTGATTGCACTTTTTAAATGTTTCATACGCATTTGACTACAAGAAATATATACGATTATTTCACACAGATGACCAGAATACCGACCATTACGCCTTTTTTCTGCTACGTTATTAATATTATTTCTATACCTCGCCCGGCATGTTCAAATTCTTTCATATATAAGCACATGAAAATGCTGAATATATGAAACAAGCAATTATACTGTTTTCCAGCATCGTTTATAATTTAGGGGTTAATTTTACTGGCGTTTTTCTCTCGTTTAATTTCTATCATTTTCAGCACCATAGGGGTGGAACACAACTCAAGCGATGCCCCTCCAAGTTACTTAGAAGCAATTGGTAAGAGTATGAAATGCGAGTAAACTATCACAAGCAACAAAACAGCCCACAACAACACAACGAACAACAACAATAATAGGGAACGTTAACAGTAGCAGCAACAACAAAACCCACCTGCTACAGAAATATTGAAACTAACCCCAAACACCCACCGGTACAGTGCAGCCGCAGTGGCAAGTGGATTGCAAAACAGGAACTGCGGCAACAACAAACAGTTTATAACAAAATGAAAGCAAGGAGATAAAGCCATAACACTGACACAGTGACTAAAGACATGTCACCAACAGCAAAATCGGCAAAATTACTGCAAAAACTAGGCATCATATTTTCCATCAAAGTTTCACCTAAGCTTCGTCTTTTCCGTTTTGTATAGGAATGCGTTGTCGCATCATTGTCGACGATTATGATAATCCCCCACCGAGGTATGATTATGTATTATCGTACAGCCTCCAGCAGCAGGCTGAGGAGGGAGAGGAATAGCATTTCTAGGGATCTTGTGGACTGTGGTCTCAGCGAAAGAAGGCATATGGTTAATGAAAGTGTGGATATTTTTATGAATCTGGGATAGGGGGTGGGGAAATCTTATCTGAATATAAAATAGTCATTTTTAAACTTTATGTCTTATGCCGTAAGTTGACTTTAATATTTCTTCGGGAATTCTTTGCCTAAATTTGGCACATTTCAGGAAAATCTGTGCTTCCAAGCTAAAAGGTTGAACTGTTATAGAAGAACACTCTTATGAAAGATCTTACATTTAATCATACCTTTGTGTGACAGTTACTGAAGTACCATAACTTGGAAAGTTTTCCATGTCCTCGTTTAAAGATTTTTTTAGGTACAATAATATGATAGTCGTACGGACACAGAATTGATGTCAATTATTACTCGTAATGAATAAAACTTTGAAGAGCAGTATTTCTACTTTGATTGCTAGTTAAGAGTTCAAATACTGCCAGTAGTTACATGTACAGTATGTAGTAAAAGGCCTACATCTATAAAGTACTTCAGTTTTGCAGGTATGTTTGCCTATGTACTCAGATAATAAGTGCTTGTCACTGAAATACTAAGAATACAGTAAACAAATTTTATACGGACAAATTACAAACAAGTGTAGATAACAAAATGTAGTTGTACATATATTTAGCTAAACTATTCTATCTGGCTGATCAATTCCATCTTGCCAAGATTTTGCTGTATCATTGCACTGTAAACACAAGAACGTTTAATTAATGCGTAAATAAACTAAAACCAATTAAACATTTGAACACATTGGGTGTGTTTAGACGTACACGTGTTTAATATTGTGTGTGTATTTTAGACATTAAACGCCTATTTATAGCGGCTAGTGCCGATGAAATTCAAATCCTTTGTTGTATGTGATTGATTTAAGCTGATTTAACGTGTATATATACTGCGTAGACGCATAGTGGGTTATCACTTGATTATCACAGCGAAACACTAAACAATGTGTTTAGACAATACGTTCGGTTATACCACCCAATGTTGCAGACACGACTGGGCGCATGTGCTGCATGTTCACGCCCAAGCATGCGCACTTCGATCTCTCTCCGCTCTCCACCCCATCGGACGTTTGTTGGCTGTTGCAGGCTGCAAATGTAGAGAAATCGGACCGTTTGGAGTTTTATTAATCATTTCTTACACAGGTTCGTGCCTATAACGTGCATCAATATTTCAGCATCTCGCTTGATCAATACAACTGAGCCTTGTTGGAACTTTGCCCAGGGGATAGGAATAATAGATGGGCGAATCTAGGTTTAACTGTGCCATGTGTTGATATTTGTAATCAGTCATGCGAACCCGCTCCAACGCTCCCACGGTCTGTCTTATATCCAATTTGGCATCCTAGGGTCAATTGTGAATATTCATATCAAACAACTATTTTGCTTACGAAGGCCAGGCCTCGGTTGTAGAAGATTTTCGAGACTGTAGAACGAGCTGTCGATGGGTGAAATTAAGTCAAGAGAGGGCGCAATAGAAATCGGCACCCGCGGATTATACTATACTCGATCGAGTTCCGCCGTCTTGGCCGAGGACTAGTGTCAAGTGGGCGCGGCGCTTAGGCTCCGCCTTGCGCGCAGGCTATTTGGGAATGTTTGTCACTGCTTGGTCACAGGTAGTGTTCGCGCAGGTGCAGTTGCGACAGCTCCTGTTATAACAAACCCAGAGCTGTGGTTAAGGCAGAGCAAGTAACAGAATGGGCGTGTGGTAAGGCTTCATAAACCTTGTAAGTTGGTGCTAGGGGCCATTGGTGGTTTGTACCGAGTTGGTTTCAGAGTTCTGTATGTAGGAGCTCGCACGTAGTGCCACTTACCGTACTGCCCCTTTCTTGGACGTTGTTTCGCCGCGGCTACGGGTCCAGAGTTTTGAGCTGTGCTGCGCGCGATCGAAGGTGGCCCTGCTCCCTGAATGGTTGGCGGTCCTTACCGCCTCCCACGATCCATCATTCGGTCCACGTTATATGTTAGTTTGCGTGAACTAAACTGGTCACCTCACTAAGTCCTCCTGTCATAAGTTACTAACAATTAGCGCCCTCTTTCATTTTTGGCTTGAGAAGTGTAAAGGAAACCAATTTCGAGTTGTAAACAGATTACAGGTATCAGAGGTCCTTTATTTCGAAGTCATTATTGTCCGTGTTATCTCATAGCGTTGAGCCAGTCAGGTTGGGTGTTTTTCACAACAAAGACCTGGGATCATCGAACTTTTTTGGGGACGCTATATTTTCATCCGAGTCGTCTCGTCTCTAGCCAATCAGGAACCCTCCGGTGCGTGCCGTCCCGTCCACGCTCTGATGAGGAAGGCACCCTCATCGCCGCCGAAGGGGCGTGACGTCACAATATTTGTGACGGGCAGTTAAAAAAAGTCTGATATCTTACTCCAAAGAAATCTACAGGCCCTTCATTTCATCATATACCCAGATAACATAGAGACTGTAAATCTGATTGGCTCACAGACGCATAACAATACACAGATTGTATGTGCCATACGGATCTGCAAATAGTAAAGTAACTTTAGTACAAAACAGGTGTTGGGTAAGTTTGTTCAGAAAATGTGGTAAAATGTTACTTCCAAAACAGGTACGTAACTTTACCTCATAACCTAGTAAAAGTGATCGGGTAAATTTTACTAAATTCTATGATTAAAGGGCACAGATATTCTGTTCAGAGCAACTTGGGGTTACCTGTTTTTCGGGCTTATGTAATAATTGTTCCAAGTTTTATGGTTAAGTCTTTAAGTTAAAAACTCAGTTTCTTATATACTTAGTAACTCAACACATGAACAATATTATAACGCTGAAGTGTATTTATCTGTTGATTTATTCTCAGTCAACAAATATCGCAATTCTTAAGTTATTACAAAATATTTCCATAAAACTTCAAACACAATTTTTTCCGCGATATACCGTTGGTTTGTAAAAACAGTGCCACTCAAACCCTGAAGTATTGTATTACGCAAATGCAGCATCTATACCGGTTTTTCGGATTTTAAGTTTATCATCGTTGGTTCCCTTCTACTAGGTATGTCAGTTTTTTTTATTTATTCCAATATACTAGTTTAGCCTAGCAGTCCCTATAATAACGCGCAGCAGGCGTGAGTCACCCTGTCTTCCCACTTGGTGGTTAACCTTAGCAGACAAGTATTCCTGACATAATGGTTGTGCGTAAGCGCGGGAAAGAAGCACTCTACTGAAGTGTGAGTTTGGCATAGTAATGTAAATAATCGAGATATGAGTCACCTTACTGATCGCTAATCACATTGTCGCACTGAACATTAGTAAGTTTTTATGATTGTTCATTTCGAATCTTGAATTAATCAGTAATTCACAGTCTCTGCAATTTTTTTTTAATTTGTGGATAAAGAAGTGTGGCCCCGTATGAACTGTATCTGCCCCGTTTTTACTGTCCCCATTCGTCGGGGCTGAAACTGGCGCTTGGGTGTGGTTGCCGCAAGTGGTGTGCTGCGGGCCAGGCGGTAAACCGATTCTGTTAATATTTTGTAAGTTCAGGAGGGAAATGAATGAATCCAATCTATTTTATTACATACATTTGCGTCATTTGATGTTTTCGTATTGGTATTATGTAACTACCAGTTTGAGAAGAGATTTTTGTCGATCAATTCCGTATTGCACTGCAAAGAAGAGCTCTTGGTAGTACAGTGCATTGTAAATCGCCCATGTTAACTCTTTGTTTAGTCTGAAGTCATGCCAATGGTGGTGTCGGTACCGGCAGACGGCGGGAGTACGAACCCACTATGGAGCAGAAGCGGTTGAACCCATGTTGGCGAACTGAGAGACCTATTTCCAAGCACGGTGCTGACCCAGAAGTATTTTTTCCATGGTATGCCTAACTATCAGGTGGGTGTAGAAAGTTATACGACAACAGTAGACTCAGTGGATTGTGAAGTATGAACGGCCTTGAGAAAATGTTTTCACGAGTCAACACTGACAGCCTGAAGAACCTGCACTCCGTGAGTTGTGTTTAAAGTTTGTTACACGCAAGCTTTGCCGTCAAAGACATCCAGAGCCTCGATATGACACAAAGGGAAAGTTGGGGTTTACGTTAGGAACTGAAGTCGTGCATTTGTCTTGTCTTGTCGGTATTTTATTCTTTGTAAGACACGGGCATTGCAAAGAGTGAAGATTCAGGGCAATATGCTGCAATTTCAAAACCAGATGTGTGAGCCTATTATTAACTGGATCAATAACAAAATGTAGGAGACTTTTTACTTTTTTATCATTACGCTTTGACAACTTTGGCTATAGATTGTCTAGTCTTCAGCAAAGCAATCAAACTTTGTCCCGGAGAGACAATCTTACATATCAGTTTGAAGTCCAGCATTGTCCAAGCTAAATGTCTCTGAAAATCACCACATCAGAGTTCAAAAACTGACTGGTTTGCAAGTAAACTTTAATCTTTCATACAGATTCAAATCACAGTTTTTCTTAGGAAAGATAAAATAGAGAGAAAAGGAAGAATTAACGAAAGGGTGGGGTAATTTTAAAATAGGTCTTTCGTAATGGTTCGGCTAATTTCAATTAAGGCATTTCTCTCAAAAGAAGAGCTGCGAATAATGCATAAACACGGTTGTAGTACGGAAACGTATTTTTCTATTGTTTGCTGCTTTGTCACATTTTTAAGATTTCACATCTGTGCATTACAGGGAGAGGTCATTCTTGTTTTTGAAATGTTTAGTCTTACATAACACTTTCCCTCAAATTACAGAGCAGCCGTCAGCGTATAAGCAATCAAGCAAACAGAGTTGTTTTAACAGGAAAGTTGTATTAGTTTGAAAGGTAAGCTGTTGTGTCTTGCAGTAATCTCTTTTAACCTTTAAGTGCCCAACAGGAATGCTCTAAGCGCTGAGGTTCTATTTCGTTCCCCGCGGGGGGGGGGGGCTGGATTCATTTGGTTGGGCCAAAACTTTGCAGATGTATTTTTGTTGTGCGAATCAAGATCCAGATTGTTTTGAGACATCTGAGGCTTCGGTACAGAATCCCTTCCAAAAACAATAGGAACTAAAAATAGATAAAAACTAGGAGCTCCATATCGAATTTTCACGAATCTAAATGGGAAGCAAATGGCATAATACTTGATATTTATTTCAAAGACGAAAACCACCACTAATTATATCTCGTATATACTTGTCATATACTTGTCTGACGTTATTTGTCCTTATGTACCTACCAGATTCCTCAGCTCCGCCTCTCAAAACGTTCGTTCTGCAAGTTAAGAGAAGCAAAACGAAGGCTTATGGTGACAAAATCTTTTCTCGTAGTGCTCCTCACTTTGGAATTGTCATCCAGTCTCTTTGCGTTCTGAACCCTTTTTTGATACCTTTCAAAAACATCTGAAAGCTAACTTTCTGGAAAAAAAATTCTTGAATTTTTCTAGTTTGGTTTGTTTATATTTGTTTTTCTACAATGAGTAATTTGTTTGGAGAGAATTCAAGCAGGAGATTTCTTCTTTTTGGTTAAGTTGCTTTTTCTTTTTTTGGGGGAGGGTCTTCTTGTAGTAATAGTATTTCGTTCTGTGAAGCGCTTTGATATAACTCCTGTTATGGAAAGCGCCATTTAAATAAAAATATTCTTGTTATTTTTATTATATCTCGATATAAGAGGAAACCAATATATTTTGTAAGGTTGAATATGCCGATGGTAAGAAGTCAGCTTAATCCGCATTGGTGTCTCATTAATTTAGCAGACTTCATAAATTTCCTCGTTGGTGCATCCCTCAAAGCAGCATTCTTCGATAAGGCTTCTCTTTCCGATTCTTTGTTTGAACAAGAATGTGTTGGCTTCCTTTGAATCCAGAAAATCTGCAGCACGGGTGGGGAGAAAACAAAAGTGGCACGTCGATGTTGTTTGCAGATAACTTGGTCTTTTGTGTTTTACCATCAGCCCCACTTTGAAAAACACAATCTACTCTTTCGCTTATCAAATGAGCCGGGAAATCGAGAGGGCCCTTCTAGCCTCACGTTAACTGTTCGTTGACGGAGACATTACATACATGGAAGGGTGGGGCCTACCCTCTTCCCTGAAAAATTAAAGGAAGTAAATACGCAAATAATAGAGGGGAACAAATGAATCGGGAAGAAAACCACTAATTTTCTTGATTTCAGTTTTCAGTTTCTGCAATCTTTGGAAAGAATATGTTTTTATGGCAATATTGGGACAAGCAGTGCTTTGTTTGCACGTTCTCAGATAATTAGTTTTTTCTTTTGGAAAAAGCCTTTGTGTAAAAAGGGAGGGGCGGTTTTCATGCTCAAATTTGACTCGTCGTGTGTTTCTTTTGCTCAAGAAAAAGTTCGTGAGTAACAGTGGCCGGGCTCTTCTGAGAGAGGAAAGACGGAAGCAAGCGTTCCCGAAGGGAGCAGTTAACTCTTGCCTCTCTTCACTACGCCACTGGCTGGAAACAGAAGTTCAGATTGACTTTGATTTCACTACCTTGGTCGAAGACTTCGGGTTGAGGATGGCACAGCTGATTGTATTTTATTTGAAGAATTCCATTGCAGTAGTGGGGATAGCGAACCCTGCATGAAATACGTCCAAGATAGCCTTTATGTCACCTTCTATATAATCAAAGGTTGTATTTACCATGATCGTTATGCACTGTTGAAAGAAAATGAATTATGCGGTTGACAAAATAGCAATAGGCATTACCAGCCTGGAAATTAACACATCAATGTCTTACAAGGCAAACTCCAATAGGTTCATGATGAGCTTTGGTAATTTCGAAATGCATTCAGATAAAAAAAAGCTAATATCTCAAATGTGGTTGGGTTGTGAAGCTAATGAAAAAATCAGGTAAAAGAACTGTTACATTTTAAGCTGTTGAAGTGAATTTCATTTTAACCACAAAAAACTGAATCTGTTTATTAAATATCGACTGATTTTTCCAATCTATTCTTGCGTCTCTCACAATTGTCAAAGGTGTCTTCTTTTAATCAATTATAGAAGCGAAATGTTCCAGAAAAAGCTTGGGTATGAAAATCATTTTGTTAGAAACCATTTTTAAAGTAAAAACTGCCAAAAGGAGCAGTGACGATAAATTTCTTGACAAGATCAGCAAAGTTGATGTCAAGGGTGTGAGCAAGCTCTTCCGTGTATACCTCCTGGCTGACAAATTACCCAAAATATCGAAGTCACTCACTGATCAATTTCAAAATAGTCAGAAACGATTCGGTTGCATATTCATGTAGAACTGTTGCTTTTGTTATTATTGACAAAAATATTGACGATTGAACGCATGCGAGCTGTTTTCCATTTTTCTTGCTGGTAACCAACGACAATAAGGCCATTTTAGTCAGAATGGCAGTCGACAGAGATATTGCCCCGTGAACATATGAAATATATGGCATATGAAATAGTGAGTCAGTGAACCTTATATGCAAATACTTAGCAGGATTTTTAAAGCCGTGTTTCATACATTCATGAATGACGCTCTAATTGCCAAGTGCTATATTCTAGGGTCCTCATCAGATTCCAAAGCCCCTACGGTCTTTCATAAAACAGAGTTGTGTACTTTTCCCCTTATTAATGTACAATGACGTCACAAAAGTGGATTTTTATAATTTTTTTTTCAAGCAGACTACAAGGTTACTTTACTTACAATATCCTTCCCTCTTTAGCATGCAGGTCCAGGAGGCCATTGATTTGTCGTACTGTGAAGAAAGCAACAGAATAAGTGATAGTAAAAAAAAACTGAGGTAAAAGTCCCAAACATTTGTACTGGGCCAACGTTTCATTTGTTGGATTATTAACACCCCAAACCTGAATAGTATACAACAAAAAATATGAATAAATGCAATAAAAATATAAATAAAAACCA
>NW_019091362.1:11759137-11769503 GCF_001949145.1 Acanthaster planci
CCGAAATCCTCCGATTTAAATATAATTTCACTCACATCCTAGGGAGTTAAGGTCAACTAATAATTTGCAAACTATGCTTTCGAATTTTTCACAGCAAAGTGGCTGGGGATTGGTATTTTGAACTTGTATCAAAAAAATAATGCAACAGAAAACGCTTAAAGGAAAATTATCCGTAGCTTCATCAGGGTGAGATCAGCCGGGGAGATGAGGGAATGTTGTAATGGGAATTTACTGTCGCGTACGATTGTGGTGCGATATTTAAAATGCCCCGCCATGGCATGGATGTCAGAGCGTGATTTGTAGCACTGAACGAAATATCAGGGTCTTCCAAATGCAAAAAAAATCGAAATTGAAAAATTTCAAAATATTAATGGCCTGTAGTATTAAAAGTCACGGTTATTTCAATAACTGGAGATCACAGGGCTGATAAATGCACTATATAACAAGCGAAATCTTAAGTCACAGTCATTCAGGTTGGCCTCAGCATGTCCTGAGTATTGACTCTCATCTTGCTGTTACGTGCTTAGGTACACATCCATAAAACACACATCCAAAAAAACAATAACATTTATTAACCGCTTTCTAGATGTACCCGATGTGCGCAAGCTCTCGTCCCGTGAACAGCTCGACGCGGCATTGAAGTCTCAGATTTGTTGGTATGCATTCTCTAAATGTCTTACAGACACGTAATTTGTTAGTCTTGTTCACGGGAGAGTACCCATGAGGGTTGGAATGGCAGGTAACCTGTAAGGTGCATGAGCTATGTCGTGTCGGCAGGCGAACATGGGAGGAAAGGTTTTTGTCGTCGTCCGTGCGCTCAGGGACCAGTTAGGCAGCTGTGAGCAAGGACACCATACGTCAGACGGTAATATAGAACCGAGATACGATTTATGGACGCAAAATCATGAGACGACACCAACAGGCCTACTTGAATAATTAACTCACCTGCAATGGCGCAAAGCAGCAGCGAAACGATGAATCGATTCATGATGATGGTGGTTCTTGCAAGCTTTTGAACTAAGGGTATTAACAACAAAGGTGGCACTAGAAGCAGAAGTAAACACCAAGCCTCAGTATTGAAGATCGTGTCTTTATAAGCAATTTGGGCCCATTCCCAAGTTATCTAGGTCGAAATAAATGTACCAGGAAAAATCTTTGCCCCATTTCAAAGGGATAGTCTTGCGACATTTATTGTCCAACTGGGTAACAGTATTGGGAAACCTGAACTCTATATTAATTGGAAAGATCTTAACACAGTTTTGTATAACAAAAGATGCTAAAGCTTTTTCTCATTTAATTTCAGGCTTCCAATTACCACTATGTCAAAAAGTAATTAAGGCCTTGACCGCTTTTTAATTTTAATCATGGCAAGTCTAGACTGTGTTTACCTAGGTAAAACTACCAGCAGAACAAAATGTCTCACCCCCTAGAAAAGGAATTCATTACACATGATTAGGTTTCTATGTCATTGAATTCGTTCAAAATAATTATACTTCAGCATTGAAGTTGGGAACTTTTGCCATTTAATTGCATTTTGTGTTTACAGTAACTGGTTTGGGGGTTGAAAAATCCATGAGAATGGAAATGCCAGACGAAAAACGATGTATCCATTAAGAATTCATAAATTACATGAATAGGTCATGATGACGACACTAGTGCTTTAAAGGGGAGACTTTGGTTGTTATGCTGCTTTGTGTTTTAATTACTCCATCATCATGTGTAAATTTTCCTCTGACAGTTCCCTTTCAGGGGATCTGCAAGATTTCAACCCGATCAGACATGTACGTGAAGTTGCTTTGAAGTGTGGGTGTATAAAGTTGCATGACTTGTCACCTGAAGACGTCATCTGTCACATCATGGCGGTTTTCGTTTATATAACTTTCAGTTGCTAGATGCTTGGGTTTCAACTCAATTTGAGATAGAGCTTTGAACGGTAACTTTTAAGGTCACATGCCTTGTGAGTGGATGAGGTGACAATCACACGATTACAATTTTTTTGTCTATAACATTTCCCTCTCCAGCTACTTGCAAGGTTTCCACCCAGTCGGACATGTACTTCAGAAGATATGAATGCACCTTTAATGCCACTTAACTTGTCACTTGTTGACGTCATCACGACATCTTGTCAATGTGTGACTATAACACGTGCCTCTCTAGCTACATGCAAGGTTTTAACCCAATTGGATATATACACGCATGAAAGTTTATAGAGCGCGAATTATTGTGACTCGTGGATACTTTAGGAGATTCGAATTTGAAGTCTGCACGTCTCAGTGACGATTTATTTCTTGGACCCTATTTAGGGCACATTTTTACATTCTGTTGTTCTCAGATCTTTTCTGATTTGAGGGGAGGGTCGGTCAGTCAAAACAAAACATAAATAAACTTCCTTTAAAAAAATCCATGCTGCTGCCATAATGACTGAATAAACCAGGCAAAGTGCACTTGGGTACTTGTCGCTTGTTTTTAGATTGATCGAGTATCATCAGTGTTTTACTTTCTTGCTGAGTACAAAGAATATTTTGTTGGTATACAACACAAAACTTCGTTGGAGTCACTGTCAAGACACCGTACGTTGTTCGTGTATGCACTGTACATACAAGGGTATAAAACATCTCGGTTTTTTTTCCTATAGCGCTCCGTACATATTGTACACAGGGAACGACACGAGCACTTCTCGGTCTGATAGCAATGCTGTACCGAGGATTTCGACTGCCGTTGCATTGTGTTTGGGCAAAATCATATCGCACATGCAAATTTTCAGAGCTGCTTTGTACGGGTCATCACAATCTGCTATTTTTATAGCTAAGGTCCTGTCATCAAGGTCAGTAAAAAAAAAACCAAAAAAAAAAATTAGGTCGGAAATGACAACCACAGAATTTAAAAGGGTGTTTTTAAGCATGGGGACTTGAAATTTTGCTGGGAATTTACCACCAAACGAACTGCTCCTAGGCTTAGCCTGCCGTTCGTTAGCTGATATCACCACTTGTGTCAGGGTAACCGCTCATCCTTGCAAATGGTTAATGTAACCGTCTAGAGCAGGACACAGAGAAATATAAATAAATAATTGTTGTTGTTGTTGATCAGCTTTTATTGTTTAACAATAATTTTGTTTGGCCAAACAATTCAATTAGTCTACAGTCACAGTTTAAAATTTAAAAGGATATGATCCAGCTGGTCAGTCAAGGAATACACCACAATAGGGCCTTATTTCAGTTTGCGCAAACAACATGGCCGGCCGGCAAAGCAAAACAATCTATATTCAGACAGTCTTTGGAGACTGAGATCTTGTCTGGATCTCCACTTCTCTACTGCAGACTGGGCTGAAAACTCCCACAAGGTCAACTTGTCCAGCATGCCAATATTCATCCACGGGAATATGTATTAACAAGTACAGTTTGAATTGCATTATCCATGCATCACATTCTTTAAACACATGTAATACATCTTTAGCATTTTAACTTCTTTTTAACTAACACCCAATCACTTTAATCGTATGTACCGGCATTTTGGTAAGTAGCATATCTCATTATTCCCGTTTACCTACTACACATGTGCATGTGTGCACCAACGTGCATACAAAGGTGAACTAACTCTAACTCACTCTGGTTATATCAAACGTTGCCTGTGAAGCATAAATCATTGAGGTTTATATCCTTTGTTTAAAGACAAAATGACATATAATAAAAAAGGTACTGATGTTAAGACTGTTACTCTGCATATTTTTCTAATCAATGTTGGCAATCAAGATCATGTAATGCACTTGCGTCTCAAATATACTAGAGCAGACTAAAAGTACTAGAGTTTATGCAGCATGAAAAGTCATGAACTTAATCCCTCCTAAACAACATGATGATCACAAACCTGAGAGCCAACAGTATGCTGAGCAGCACAAATGGATTTTAATTTAAACACCTATCCGTCGATGCTTGGAGCAAAAATATTTTTTGACACGATGTCTAAGGATTTACTTGAACACAACTTTCAGCGATAACCAACATTAATAAGCAGTGAACGGCAGGTTGAGCTTTTTTCGCTAGAGGGCGCTATTTACTATTTTACTGTACGCGACTCTTGGAAAGCAGGCGGTTAGGCTTATATTAAAAAATATATTTGTGGGGTCAGGCCAGGTCAATTCCATCTCCGATCAGGCCGGTTTACTGGGTCCGCCACAACAGATGTCAGTTGCCTCGCCACAATATTCCTCAGATGTTTTATTTGTCACAAGTGAGACCCTGTTTTCATGTCCGACATTTGAGCTGAGCAACTAGCAGCGCAACCCTTGCATGCTACAAATGGCAAGCAAGCCGATTTGTCGACTTGGTCGAGCGATTTAAAAGCATTAACCTACCCCTTGTCGGCAACTGCACTGTTCGCAGATTCCTTCAAACCGGCCATTCTGCTTAATACCAAACACAGCCACTTTTGAAACCCCATGCGTTCTTCCATCTGTTCGTGCAAAAACCTAAACGAGGAGGTAGTTATGTGATTCAGTACATCTTGCGTTGCGTTGGGTATTACGTCGCATGAAGCACAACGCGACGCACGACACAACCCACAACGCAACAACGCGTCGTGTGCTGTCGTGCTTTGCTTCATAGTGTTTAGAGAGGGCGCCTATATTATTTCTTTTATTTCCATCCGTTGTGCTTGCATAGTACATGCTACAGGGAGCAGGCATTAAAAATGTATCGTTCTTTTCATGCATCCTTCCTTATATTGTGTTTTCGTGACGAGTGAGTTGTTGAAGAAAAGGCTTTTTTGTTGTTGTTTGGGATTTTTATATCAAATGTAATTAGAAAGAGCGTTGTCTCCAGGAAATAAATAACAGTTAAGTCAGCCACAACAATATTTTAGCTTTTCCTGCTCTAATTCTGTAAATTTTGTAAATCCATTCTAAGAATAATGCATCAATCATTATTAGGTGCTTGCTAATTTAACATGCGGATCTGATAGGTATTTATGTTCGTGGCCAATCTGTACTGTGAATATATTATGGTGTGGGTATAGGCAATGAGTTCCGGAGCACGAACCCGCGGGGAGCAGAAGTGCTTGCACCCATGACCGTAGGTTGAAAGACACAAGAGTGGGTCAGGACGCAGTACATACGCAACAAGTTTTCTTTCCATGAGTAGTAGGCGTAGGACGTTCTTTTTCAGCCCCTCTTTTCACGCTTTTCCCCGAAACCTCGATGACCCCATCGACTGTTACCCCGTATACCTTATCGACCTTTTTCAAAACTGTCCAAAACACAAATTCTCTAAAAGCACTTTTCATTTTCGTAAAACCCCTCCTATACCTCATCGACGGTTTTCAACCTTTTTAAAAAAAGGGGTTTTAAAAAAAGAAAGAACCAACTCCCCCAGGACTTCCCTACTTACCCGTGACTTCCCCAGGATGTCCCCATGTAACTCATGACTTCCCCGGACTTCGATACTTCTTGGAAAATTTACTGCCCCGATAAAAAAAAAACCAACGTCAATTGTCTTTTATGCAAAAACATGAGTCAATCCGTTAACGTGGTAGATGCAACGTGATTGTAGAGGGTGTTCAGGTTCTTTTTGCATCGGCTGATGTCATGACTGTAAAAACTGTGACGATTACAAACGTTGCGCAGATTATCGCTTGCAATAAAGGTGCTGATGTGATAGTTGTATTGAATGCGTTAACTGCAACGACTGTACTTTTTGCATTAACTGCAATGACTTGCACGGTGAATCGTTTTTAAAATGTCTAAATGAGAAAAAGAAATGGCCGCGGTTGCTATTAAAAGATGTGATTTAGAACGTCAGACGATCCCGAGCCAGAATCTGTCTTGGATGAAGAAACTGACTTGGATGTAGACCTGAGGAAACTAGACTTAATAATTGAATATAACAAAGATGTTGACGTAGACCTTGACGTAGACGAAGAAGACGAACACGAATACCTTAACGAAGATCTCCCATTTTTCTATTTCGCACTTGTAGCAGCTATAGAAGACAGTTACACACGTGCAGTAGCTGATGATCTAAACAGATGCTTAAATAGGGGATTTCACATCATTCGTTTCAAATATGATTCTATAGGCGCGGTAAAATGAGTCGTGAAAAAATGAAATTAAATTTATAAAAACTATTATAAAATAGAGATGATAAACCAAAAACCCAACGTCAATTGTTTCTTTTGCAAAGACATGGTTGAATCAGTTAATTTAGTAGACGCAGTTGGTTGCATGCACTGTTTTAATTCTTACAATTTATTTGAATCTATCGATTGCAACAAGTGTCGCAACTGTCACAAATGTCACAACTGCAGATAATGCACCCGGTGTTCGACGTGTGACGAATATGGCGAATGTGTAAATTGTGTATTTTGTTTTAATTCCTACGACTGCGAAAATTCAAATGCTTTAGACAGCTCAGAGCTTTAATTGCCGTCTGTTATCAAGACGTAACCAGGGAGACTGCAGAAACTGTAAAAGACCTGTTTCAAATCTCGGAGAAACACTGGGCAATGTTGTTAAAAGTGTAACTTTTTAAAAACCGTTTATATTAAAACAGACTGCAGATGGAAACGCATTCTTTTTATTTAACCGAAGGCGAGCAGACGTTTGAATGAGAAAATCAATCGATAATGTAAAGGCCATAAAAACATTAAAGTCAGAAAGGTAAGTTTCCATCCAGGTTACTTCAACGTTACAAAATCCACCAAAATCAAATTGCAAACTCAAGTTGAAGGAAGTCCTGCAGAAAGTAGGCCTGAAGAAGTTAGAGAAGCAAAACAACTGAGGCCTGGAGAGCGTGAAATGGCTGACTCACCAGTACCAGATGCATCAACCAACAAGGATGTAATAGAAGCACTTGAACTGGCAGTACCATTTTCAGAATTAGAGGCAGACACTCTGGTTTTATTTTATGACTTCATGAGAGATAACTTTCGAGCTTACGAAGCAGGAAATCTAGAAAAATTTAGCAACTCAGTTAACTAAAAAATAAATGACCTTGAGAATAAAATAAATATTTGAATGTGCCAACGTATATTATTACCAGCAATACAAGCTGAAGCATTGGATAAAGAGAAAGATGGCACAATAATCTATCTTCTACTTTTAATTCAAGGACGATTGGAGACTTATGTAGAAGCCCGCCGCACCGCTTTTGAATTTATTCAAGAAGGATTTTTAGGCGCCAACAACGAAGAAAGAACGAGACACATTAGAGCCGCTGAAACTGATGACAGAACCACTCCCTTAGTGACGGCTTCTGGATCTAACGCCCTGGTGATGCATCGGTTGCACAAAAGAGAAACGCCTGCAGATATTTTGCAAGGAGGAGAACGCGGGAACATCGTTATTCCACCCAGGTTTTACTAAGTTGATTGGTTTGATTTTATTTTAAACGTTATTCCATGTGTGGGATTTAAAGTTCATGAGAAGTCAAACTTGGTGACAATAATGATAACAGATTTAAATCTCAGATTAAAGTTGGGTAAGGAAATCGGTAAGCTGTTGAATTTACCGAGAGGTAGGCTCGTTCCAAACGTTATCTACAAGGGGAAGATAAAAACAAATCCCTTTCAGGAACTTTGGCTACACTACCAAGAAATAAACAACCACTTTTAATTACTTCAACGGGCGACCTTCCTGTACCGCGTCAGACCTGAGCAAAATCGCAAATTTTTAACATTTTTTAAAAGACGTATATTTTAAAAAGACGGCAAAAAAAATCGAGTCAAACATGTACCCCAGGCCCAGAGTTAAACTCGGCCGAACAGGCAGAAACTAAAGTCTACAGGCTCACAAAAGATCGAAGAAATCAAATCACAGATTTTAAAAGAGCGTGACGCACGCGAAAAAAAATAATAAAGCGAGTGCTCACTGCACTCGGTTACGTAGAAT
This sequence comes from Acanthaster planci, assembly GCF_001949145.1. Next base: position 11,767,017 of record NW_019091362.1, read on the forward strand.
ACGGTGTAGAAGCATTGGGTGTCACTTCGGCCGCCGTTGGAATCCATGCTCTATTGGGCAGGGTGCACGATACAGGTGGCACAGGCCACGTACCGGTCCCAGGCAAAAATTATGACGCCATTGACTTACACGTACCAAACGCCATATACGCAGGATCTACTTTTATGGGCTTCGGTTGGGCTAAACCGCCAAAAGGGTCTTGTCACGCGAGTACCTGTACTGTAGCTTGGGTTACGCAATCTGATGCCGTCACGTTGGCGTGGTGGGAGTATATTTCCCAAAAGAGTAAACTAACAGACGCAGGCGTCGCAAAAGTAAACGAATCGATCCGAGCTTACGTATACGCGTTGCTGGGTGCCCAGGCTCAAACAAGGACTAGCGTTATAGCACCTGGCACGGGATGAGGCGCTCTACAGCAGTTTATTACGATCGTGCAATCGTTGATTAATTCGGTGCAAAATTTAAAACAATCCATTAACGAATTTCAAGATTCTTTGCAGTACGCAGAAACGCAGTTGAATTCGAGCTTCCACCCGATTTATACTTGGTACCCTCTGACATGGACTTAGAAATCAGCACGTTTAAAGGTTACAACAACAATTTGAAAATTGCTACCAAAGACATGCGGACGGGTTATGTCCCGACATAACTCTAGCGGAGTGCCGGTTATAGATCCGCCATCAGATTGTGCAGATCCCGACCAAGTAGAAAAAGCAGACCCCACACCGCCTTTGCCAATACTAAAGTCTCAGCCACAGGAAAAGAAACCTTTAGACATGCACAACAAAGAAAAACTGTCTTTAACCGTAAAAGCTTCTGCCGTTGGTGGACTCGGCTTTATGTTGTACAAAGTAAAGACTTAAATTAAAACAGAAAAGTAAACAGTAAAGTAAACAGAAGAATAAAAGGCAAAAAACTTTCATTAAACTTTAATCTTTTTGCCCAAAATTTCATTAACTTATTTAACCTACGTTCTCTGTACATAAGTCAAAATTAAGTAACCTACCACTTGAGCAAAATCCAACTAACCGCTTTACTGGCTACGTTAAAAAACCAACTTAAACCCTACCCATTACACGGAAAATGCTCCAAGGGCCTTCAAACTTAGTTTCACCAACACGTTTGCCATGTTTTGTAGTTGACGTTTGATACAGTCTGTAACTCCTCCTTTAGATAGCAGTTTTGATGTAAGTGCAGGACTAGATTCTGGCGCAGGAGCAGGCGAAGGAGTTCCAGCATCTCTGACACTAGCTAAGATAGAACTTACAATCGTACTCACAGCCAGCAAAAGCCGTCAAAATACTCACAATCGTGACGCCCGCTTCTCTAAACAAAGTTCGAATCTTTTCGCGTAAAGTTAAATCACCGTCCATTACCGCTTCAGTAGTTTCTTAGATGCGATTGATTTGGGTACGAAGGTGATCGGTATTTCTGTTGATGACTTCTAACCAGCCACGTCTTTTTAATTGGAAATCGTCCAATTGTTGTACGTTCCTCGGTCGGTTGCACTTCCTCTAATTTATTTTCAACTTGTTGGAACTTTGCGTCCAATTTGTCCAACTTGCCTTGCTTCAATATCAGCGCTTCTTTGACCGTTCGTAACGATTTGTCTAAAGCGACGAGTTATCGGTAGTTTAGCCCTCCAGTTTGGAATATCTACACTTTGAGTGAGGTCTTCTACAATGTCACAGACTCGATTGGCTTCCCGAGGGAGTTATCTTAATTGTATGTTTTTGGTGTGAAGTTGTGAAAGTACACGAGCTATTTTTTGCGCTTCTTTTTTTCGTTTTACCAGTAACGTAGTCACTAAAACTTAAAACACGTCTTATAAAATCTACTTTCGTCTTTTGCCTAATCGTTTTTAGACTAAGAAATAGATTATTATTATTTTCTCGAGTCAAAGGTCTACTTTTTGCCCTTCAAAATTGACATAAAGGCGGTCTTTACTATCAAGGTTAAAAATGTTTGGGTATTTTATTGTCAGTTCATGTCTGGTTTCTACTTCCATTGCGTCATAAAGATCAGTGATTTCATCTTCTATTAACGCCATTCTAAGATTTGACCTGTCTAGTCTTTGCCCCTCTGTAAATGTCGTTTCTTCTTGTGTTGGATTAAAGCTATCATCCCTAGTTAATTCTTATTCTTCTTGATCGGTCTGTGCGTCTTGTTGTTCTTCTTGATCTTCCAAACCACACATTTCAATGTCATCAGATCCTCACTCTGCCATCTTACGTTAACTTTATAATAAGCTGATTAAAAAAGAAACCGATTTTTAACCGGTTGGTAAACTGGCTGGCAAGATACCCTATGCAACGAGCCAACCCTGTGTGGTCAATGCGTCGCTTGCCAGAGCGGTTATTTTGGCCACGTCTTTCACCAACAACCGATCCAAATCTGGCGGTTTAATTTTCAACAGCCTTTTACTTAGCATGGCATAACCCATGGAAATACCACTGATAACAGCACCGCGGTAGATCGTGTTGGCGA
>NW_019091363.1:22398-49698 GCF_001949145.1 Acanthaster planci
CACGAAGACCAATTACCATATACACAAGAGCCAGGGTGGGCCTTCTTTCACCGTGTTTGCTCGAGCATGGACCGAGAATAATAGCTGAAAAGCGGGCTTAGGATCTCAATTTTTACGGCGTGTCTTAACGCATCCCGGCGTGAAGGGGTTAAGTACCAGTACATTATTCACTTGTGTGTAGAATGTCAAAACACACAACTACATGTAGCATGACTAATGGCACATATTCAATAACACTGTGTTCATGTAACATTATGTCATGTACATGTATACGTACTACATGTACATGTACACGTATGTGTAAGAGCCTGCAAGAAACTACAATTTCTGCAGTATAGCATTAACAATAAAATTGAAGGCTTCTGAGCATTATAACGAACATACATTTTGTAAAACTATTTTGTCGGCATTCTTGGCAATTTTATGCAGGGAGAAATATCTGACTTGTCCAATGTAAAACCGCCCAAATACAGTACAAAAGATCCACCTTCCATGCTCTCATTTAAGGAAATGATTACTATTCACTGGGAAGAATGAGACAAAGTTTACTTTTGTCACACTTTCGTAGATAGGAAATGAAGTGATTACATACATGTAATGAGTAAAGTGGCCATTGTGATATGTTCTATTCGTTTTCCTTCTACATGTTATTAAACAATTTTTGAACTGAGCTAGTTCAGTTACCAAAAGTGCCTCGATTTCCATATTTCAGATGCTGACTGCTGAGCAATGGCCACGAGTACATGTACTAAGAACAAGGTCTTTCAGATCCTGGTCTTCACGCACTCAGTCATATTCATGGTGTTCATCATATGTAAGTGACAACATTTAAGAATGCAACGAGCTACAGGTCACTTTGTAATGGATGGCGACAAGTGCTCATTACCCGCAAATCTGTATTTTGGAGCTTTTTTGTGCTTAGAAGCACAAATCAATGCATGAGCATGATTGTGTATCAATGTATGAGCATGATTATGTATCAATGTATGAGCATGATTGTGTATCGATGTATAAGCATGATTGTGTATCAGTGTATGAGCATGATTGTGTATCAATGTATGAGCATGATTGTGTATCAATGTATGAGCATGATTGTGTATCGATGTATGAGCATGATTGTGTATCAATGTATGAGCATGATTGTGTATCAATGTATGAGCATGATTGTGTATCAATGTATGAGCATGATTGTGTATCAATGTATGAGCATGATTGTGTATCAATGTATGAGCATGATTGTGTAACGATGTATGAGCATGATTGTGTATCAATACACAATCATGCTCCCGCATCGATTTTTGCTCAAAAATGGCTGGATTTATTTTATACATTGTACATCTTTTTGCTGTTTTAAATGTTCATTTCTGTGGTGCTTTAGCATCAGATTGTGGTGTGAGTTCATGTGCATGTATATTGCAAAAGCCAGTGTACAATACTTTCTCAAAAATATTTTCCAAGAGCAAAGTTGGGGCTCAAAATTTGAACATGAAAACATCTAAACTGAACAGTGACTTCCCTGTTTATGTCACAATAGCAGCGCCCTCACTTGCTAGGAAAAGCTGGGACAATTTTGAACGTTTAAAAAGTGTAGTTTGAAGGAATTTTACGAAAGGATTTAAGAATTGTTTCCTCACATTGAAGAAAGTATAAAGATGCGCAAAAAGTGAGTCTAAGAAAGTGTGTTGCTCTGTAGAGCAAGCTTTTTAAACCCTGAGTCCTGAGGTTTACTTCAGAAGAGGTACATTGTAGATTCTAAATGGTATGTCTCATATCAAGCTTGAAACTGTTTAATGAACTCACCTGAATGGCGAATGTGCATGCACACCGTATTATGTCTGTTTTGGTTTTTTTGGCAGATTTCATTCAGAACTATGATGCTATCCGTACACCTTTGAAGATTCTTTACGATTGCAGCAGCGCAGTAAACAGATTAAGTAGACCCCAGAATGCTCATTGCGATTCCAACAGGCTGGGACCCTTATCCAACTGTAGCCTAGCGGACGTCAAGATGAGGCCAGGTGTCGTCATGCTGACAACAACAAACTTTGGCTTCAAAGACATGACACTCAACATGCTGGAGAGCATCAAAAGAACAGGCGTCTGTGTGAACACCACCATCATTGCAGAGGACCAGAAATGCTATCGATATCTGAGCCAGAGAGCAGAGGGTGACCCTGCAGTGCACGTGGTGTTGACAAACTCAGGAGAAACGACAAGCAAGGAGATACCTCGCCGCCAACGCAAGCAGTACTACGCATTGTTCAATAAACGGCAAGAATACTTTCTAGGCCTACTGGAACAGGGCTACGAGGTTCTTTTCACCGACTCTGACACATTTTGGTTCAGTGATCCATTTCCGTACTTTAAAGGAGACTTTGACATGTCCATGATCGACCCGAGATCCCCTTACCCAACTCGAACCAACAGGTCCCACTACTGTGCCGGCTTTGCTTACTTCAAGCCAACTAACGTGACGGTGCGATTCGTGAAGGCGTGGATTAAAACTATGAGAGACAACGACAAGATAGGGCGGCTGTTGGCAGATCAGGATGTGATGAACATGCTTCTACGGGGTGATAGACCCATGCACGTCAATGTGCAGCCGCTGGACACCAACATTTTCCCATGGGGGCCCAAGTTCTACGAGCTCCTGGCTAAAAAGGCAAATTACTCGACTGTCGTAATGCATGCTGCAAGCATCCGTGGCTACGCAGCGAAGGTCACAAAATTCAAAAGTTCGAATATGTGGCTAGTCAAGACGGAATCCTCAGACTTTTTTCAACTGTATTTGAATGGGCTTACTTTACTGATTACTGTTTTTATATCATCTCTTGGCATTGGATGCTGTTGTTGCTACTGCTGTTTTTATCGCTGTTTCATGTATAATGAAGATGGACCAACAGCAAAAGAGGGTCATGGCAAGCCTTGATTGACAGTGTTCTTATTAATTAGGTACCTTTTAAAATCACAAGCAAGGTTGAGATTTTAAAGTGTGCCTGATACATGTAAGAAGACCCTGATGTTACACTCACACCCACATGAGCCAATGAATACTGTCCATCCACTCACCCTACCCCCCAGCCTATGACTTGGGGTATAGAACTCAATCGGACAAAATACTATGCAAGTGGTAATCCGAGGTTGAAGGGTTTAAACTATAAAATGTTACTCCCGGTCCAGAGGGACATGAATTGTTTACAGAGTGCAATGAGGTCATGTACATATAGTTCTTATTCTGACATCGTACATGTATGTACTGTACACGCACATGTACATGCACAGTAGGTGGGTTTTGTAGATTTTGGTGAGGTTATCGGCTATTGAAATACTACAAATTGGGGAACTTTGGTAAGGTTTACTTCATTGTTGATATTACATGGACAGTTGTACTTGTTACTTGCCGGGGCCAAACTCACAACCTAGAATCAACAAAGTTCTGATTTCTTTTTGCATGTTAATTAATGCAGGGGGGTTACAGTGCTTTGATATAGTGACATTTGCCAATGTTTTGGCAGGTTATCGAAATTTAGCGAAATTATTGATGAGAGTACTGAGCACAGTTTTTACACTGGAAAATTGGGCATGTCCGGTAAACTGATATCGCCCGCTGAATCACATGACCTATAGTGGGTATCAAACATCAACAAACATGGTATCCTCCCATAGCAAAGTGTGTTGTAAGTGGTGTTTACCAAAAATAAAGCCGATTTTCGGTATAGAACTCATCACATCAGCAGTTTGAGTACAGAACTGACTGTTTGCTTTATTTGGGGGAAATGAGACTTATGACACACTTTACTTTGAGAGGACGTCATTTTTTGTCAATGTTTGATGCCCACTGCAGGTCACTTGACCTAGCGGGCGTGTTTGGTCCAAGAAATTGGCATGGCCTATACAGTGTCAAAAGGCCATACCTAATTAGCTTTGTGATAGAGTGATGCAGATTAAGAAGCCACTCATGATGGAGCTACAATGTATCAGTTTACTGTACACATGATTGTACCAGTCAGTGAAGAAATGTTTAAACAGAACTAAAAGATTTGAGAATCAGAGCCTGTGTGAGTGTCAAGTTCTGTGTCAGTGACCCCCTTAAATTAATTCTGCACTCTGCCTATGAGGGCCCAAAGAAAGTCAACATGCTGAGGAAGCAGGAAAAAAGGATATTTCTCCCTTGAAAAGCTGTGGGGATATGATGGGTTGAGAGACAAACACTAGTGCCTCCTTCCTCAACACAAGACCTCAAGATGTCCCTCAACTCAACTCCAACTGTTCCATTTAGAATCCTGTGAAGTCTGATCCCTTTACCTGGACCCTGCTCCTCACATGACTAGACTTTCCACTGTATACCTGGACTCCCCACCTCAACTTGTGATTAGACTTTCAGATGTTGTGCTCCATACATGTACATACATGTAGTGTAAGTAAAGCTTTAAAGGAGGCTGTATTTTATATAAACTGGTTCCCAATCCCGATTTTACATAAACAGGGTCTCGATAGTATGTGAAGTTATTGGTATGGGAACCAGTACTGCATGAATATATGGAGTGAATTTTTTTTATAAATCGTGCGGTTGGACATCATCCAGGAAATTTGACATATTTCTGCATTGCCTAGCATCAAAGATCCTCATGTAACATTATGCGAGTTTGGAAAACAAAAGTGCATGTTTCCCCTTTGCCGTATGGAGGCTGCACTGCTGCACATGATGGTGTATTTTTATATTAGAACTTCATTTCAATATCCAGCCACTTTATGTACATGTACATGGGGCCTGATTGTCCAGTTTTGTCATAAAGTGCGTGAAGTCACTTTATGTGCCACTGGTTTTATACTGCACTACATACTTGTTGGAATTTGAAAGATTCAGGCAGCTTTCTTGCAAATTAAACTACATGCACCAATAGGGAGTATAATAGCAGTGTGACCACGTTTCAGCTTCCTGCCACTGAATCCAATCTGATCCAGTCCAATCCCATCCAATTCAGCAGTGTTGTCAAACCCATCCGATCCTTATCCTGTGATCCTGCATCCAAGCCAGTGTAGCCCAAGCCAGTGTAGCCCAAGCCAATGCAGTCCAGTCTAATCCAGTTGTAGCCAGTCTAACACTTGCATATATACAATGTACCCGGTACAATCAGCTGATGAGTAGGGGGCTTCAACATATAATTATACTTGTGTACATACTGGAAGGTGGAAAGCACCTGTACAGCTCAAATTTACATGCTGTACATGTGGAAATGTACCTTAATTACTCGCCATAAAAGGCTTGTGTAAAGGTGCGACAGCTAGTGTCACAGCCAGGTTCTTTTTGGCACAGTTGATCCATGTGGTAAGTCAAATATAAATATTTTTTTAAAAAAAGGCAGGACATGCCAATACTTTACCTATCAGCATAATGTTCCATGACACTGCAGGTTGCAGCGAGTTGGAATAGACCCACAGTTTCATGTACTTGTACTAGTACATGTACTATAAATGAATGTGTAAAATTTACTCCTAGATTTCACATATTCCTCCAGGTAAACTTATTCAAGTAAAGAGGACCATTTGGTGGTAAATTTATTGGAGAGAAACTTCTCAAAAGAAGAAAGAAAAGAAACAAAAAATCAGTCGGGTCTGAAAATCTGACTGGGAGTGTAGCCCCCCCCATGGTCATCAGTACCGTTGAATTTTTAATGCCTGATGAGCCCATCCCAGTGCAGCCGTAATACAATTTCGTTGACCTCCAAACCAAGGGTCATTGTTCAAATTAAATTGGTAATGCATTTTTAGCTTTGAAAGACATTTTATTTGCTGGAGTTCAAACGATTAAGTGTATCTGCTTTCTGTCCCTGCACAGTCAGAGATAGATTGCTCATGTTTTAACTTTTTTGTTGTCCCAAGAGCCATAGCAAGACAGAAAAGGTGGGTTCTGGTTGATTTCTTTTTTTTTTCCTGTCCCTGCCTGTGGGAGAGTCAAGTTTTTTTGAGTAGTTTTATATGCAGCTGATTAAAGGCTGTAACCATACATTCATTTACATGTTTGCGTTTGCCTATCGACTAGTTTTGCATGCACAGGTAGATATCTCTTGTCCCTGCCCAGAACTTTGACTTGTGCCATGTGACTTTCGTATTCTCTAATTTAGAGGGTAGCACAACTTTGATTGCATCACGGACCATTTACCCAGGGATGTGCAACCGCGAGCGGCCCCAGTGCAAACACATGTGCAACCTTTGTTCTATACGTGTTACGGATTGTTATTACCCCCGCAGGTGCACTCGACTTTCTCGAAAAAACTCGCGACCACATGACACGCGTTGCAGCATGTAAAGTGCAGCCATGGTTATGCTGAGACGACATGCCGACGCATCGATAAATCTTCTTTATTTATCGATTCCAAGCAGAAACAAAGTTTTAATGACGCAAAATTCCCCAATTTTGTGGTACACTTTTCTCAGAATGTATAGGATGAAATATCTTGAGCAACATATTTTTAGAAAGGGTGTACCCTGACTTAAAATATTACAAGAAAACAAAGTGGTAGACAGGAATATATGTTTTATTAGAGATAATCCAATTTAATTTCTGCTTTGATATTGTGCCAGCCGTAACACGCATTGAACCAGCGCTGAGCTTAAGTTGCATATCCGTGGGTAAATGGTCCCTCATTGCATAGACCAAGCTAATTAGTAAATTTGGATTAAACCTTGTATTTTCTTTCTTTTCATCTTTTGACCTGTGAACGCCCTTTCCCGATGGCAATCCAGGAAAAACACCACAAGCTTGGGCTACACAACGACTGCTCTGGATCTGGTTGAAGAGAAAAGGTAGGCCTACATGTACACGTACGTTGGTTTGAGATGGACATCCTTCATCAGCTTAGCTTGTCACTCCGAGACAGTCTGTTTAAATTTCACTGTATTTTAACTGATCACTCGTAAAAAAAAGCATTACCGGTATCTTCTCAGAGATTTTTTGCTTCATTGTTAGAATGTTTACTGGAGCTGATTTCGCACAATATGGGATTCACTAAATGTATCAGTTAAAATGTGTCTTCCCCCCAAAATTGAACACGTTACCTGTCAGACAGTTTTTCGGGGGTGGGGTTTGATTGAAACCAATTGAATGCAGAAACAAATCACACACCCCCCCCCATTGAGGACTCTACACCCTAACATGAGTTCATTTGTGTTTTCTGGTTTTATTTTATGTATGTCTGAACATCATTTTGTTTTCAAGTACAAAGCCTTTTTATGGTTAATAGGTTAATGTTTTGCTGTCATCAATTCATTCATACCTCTGACATTTCCACACAGCCACATGCTGTAACAGTGTCAGTCCACCACAAGCTGTGAAGTCCATGTCACAGCTAATTGGTAACAGCTTGAGACAGTAAATTTGCCTCTGGAAGCCACACCTCAGTTGGCAGCTGCAATGCCTTGTTACTAATTAGTCAAGTAAATGAGACAGAGCCTCATAAGTCTCTAGCCAATCAGTGGCAACTGGTTTGGCCAGTGAGCGATTTTGGGCTAGACAGTACAGGCTGAAGTATGTACAGCATGAATTGTATGTCATTTGAGAGCTTCGATATGTGAAGTCAGCCCTATCAAGGCAGCCATAAGCCAACTGTTTGAACTGAAGCCATTTATTCTTGAGTGAATTTGTGTTTTAAAATACCAAATTAACTGGCTTGATTCAGTTACAGAATAAGCCTCTCAATCCTGTAGTGAAATGGATATTGCTGATCAAGAACAGTTGAAAACTATTTGTTTTTTGGTGTCATTCTTTTAGCAGCCTCAGCAGCAAGGATACCAGTGGAGAGAGACCCAGAGCATCATGATCATGATGATGTTTATCATCAGGGGCAGGATGATAATCAGCCTGGCCACCCTCTGGAATTTCCTCACCTGGCACCTGGGGGCCTCCGCCCACTTCTGTGGCAAGTAGTGGCTGAGAATCCACATGCTGATTGGCGGGAATACGTTCCTGCTTGGTGTTGTGTAAGCCGCATATTTTTTTGTTTTGGAGGGGGTACAGATATTCAGTTAGTCAACATTGGCAGATGAATATTGTCAAAAACCTAGAATTTGCAGTTCAGAGTTACTACAAATTACAATCCAAAGTCTGTCTTGACCAAAAGTACTCCAGTACAGTCATCAGAGTAGTGTTGTCAGTACAACACAATATAACATGTATAAGATCCCTAAGTGTGGTTGGAAAAGCATTCGAATGATTTTTGAACAAATGGGGGAGGGGCATATTCTCCCCACCCACCTCCCATCTCCTGTGAATACTGGATAACATACTGAATTTACTGTGCCTCTAACAAGACAATGTAGCAATGTCAATTTCCTAACTGACATGACTGATAGAGGAGACTTTATTCAAGGTTAAAGCATTTAACAAAGAAGTTGATATTGGATGTTCAGAGGTGTAGAAATTATCTGTAGATATGTACTACCAGCCGGTGCATTATCCAGCCTAGCCCTGTCCACTCTAAATCCTCAAGACTGAACATGCTGAGTAGAGAAATCTGTTTGTTCATCTGCATAGGTACCCAGCTGATTACCTTTTTATAGTAAATATTTTGTTTGTTTATGTGGACGCCACTGGCAAGCCAGCCTTTATCGTCAAGTACAAATTCAACAAGATCAGAATGTCCCGGTAAGTGAATATATATTTCTTCCTTTTTTTTCAAAGGTTACTTGGCCAAATGATCCTACACACCATATTTTGGTTTCATGCTTCACTGTGACCCCTTAATTAGCGCTGGTGCTATCCCATCCCACCCACCTATCAAACCGACCCAAAAGTGTTGGATTTTAGTGGATTTTGAAGGATTGAGGATAGTGCATAGCAAGTGTTGATAAAGCCCTTTGAAAGATAAATTTATAATTGTATCCGTAGGTATCCTCTGCAGTGTAAAGGGTTATTCAGGGAATTTCTCTTTTAGCTCCCCCCCCAAAAAAAATACGAAGGGAACTGCGGTCAACTGACAGATGTTTCAGGCAAGTTTATTAAACACGGACATCAATCAGGTGCTTCACATTGTACAGGTGAGGTTGAATTCAAGATGGAATTTAAACCCAGTGTTTCATGACAGCCTTTGTTAACTAATTCCAGTTACCAAGTTTATTTGAATTTCCTTACGTTGACAGACCAACATCAAACTTTGAAATTGTATATGTGGATGACATGTAGATCTGAAACGAGTTAAATAGTGATCGATGAAGGGCAGAGGCAAGTTACTCCGATATTTTCTCAGTATCTTTCAGCTTAAGCACTTGAAATGAAAATGTACAATAAGGCCCAGTAACTGCCAACTTACCTCGACCCCCTGTAATGTATGGTGCATAACTGGAACTACATGTACGTGTATTTACACACCAGAACATACACACATTGTATGCGCATTGAATTGATAATGTGCTCGTAAATAACGTCATGCCATGTGACCATAATAAATTACTCTCTACAATATGGCAGCTCCCAGTGTCACAGTGACCATACATGAAAATATCCTCAGAAAGTAACCCTGCAAATATATCTCCCCCCCCCCGCTTTTTTTATTCTTAAATTTTTTTGCATGCAGACTTGCTGGATGATTCCTGGCTATTTCTGAACATTCTTTTTCTCTCTTTTATTCAACACAAAACCATTTTCCCCCTTTCATCTCACTGATGCAGATTGTGCTAAAGTGTATTCAAAGTCAATGAATGCTTAAGGTTGCTAAATTGAATTAGTTAATTACATGTATAACCTACATGTACAGTACGTCTGTCTAATCCATAGCTTACTTAATAATCAATTATCACATAATTAATAAGAAAAGTACACAGTTTTGACAAATGTGACCCATCATTCCAAAACCATGCTGAACTCGACTGAAGGCTTCTTTCACTCAGAAAATAAGACCAGTTATACACATGAACAATGCCAATTCCACAACTTCACTACCCGTAACAACATCAAATCTTTAGGCGGACAGAATGTGCACCATGGATCACTTTTAAGTATAATAGTAAGGAAAAGGAATTGTCAAACGTCATGGTGGATCAAAAATAAAGGGAATGTCAATGATATGTGTACACAGATTTAATATTGTTGAAAAAACAGTTGTATCAAGTTGTATCAATTTAACCATTTCTTCTCTGATATTTACAACTCACAAAACCATGTAAGGTGTTAAAATTCCATATCTCTGCTTCATCTACATGTATGTCTTTGTCTCAAGTTTCACCTGGCCAATTTTAGACAAGTTAACTGTTCAAACCAACTGAATATATGCTGTACTCCAGCAAAGGAGATGTTTCTACAGCAGAATTGGGGCTGCATTGAGCTGGAGGCTTCCATGATGAGCTAGCTTGGGGGAAGACTCATGAAGCTAGAGTCTTATTCCAAAGCTGCAAATGAAATCATAGATTAGGAAGACATCTGACCTTCATCAGGCTATGCACTGCTAAATGTGCAAACTTGCAAATGTTCCGATCGTCCATCATTCAAACCCTCATTTAATTAAAATGTTTTCTACATTGTTATTATTTTTCTTGCTACCTACATGCATGTAAACTTAATATTTTGGTCACTAATTCCCTGAGAACATGTATGTTCAATGTTTTGGGTCTAAAGTCACAAGACTTTTTAGATCCACAATATAAAGATATCTACATATACTTGTGTATAGGTATCTTTTCTTCTTCTTTTGAGAAAATAAGAAAAAAGTGCAGCTAGGCCATTTATTTGGCAGAAATTTGGGTCTTTCCATTTCATCATATCTTGAGACCTCAAGACATTTGTTTTAAAAGCAGTCTGTCAGTTATTAGTGAGGTGAATAAATTATCTTCAGTTTTATAAGTTGGGCTTTTTATCTGGCTTGCAACTGAACTACATGGACATGGACATATACATATACCGGGACTAAATTGTGACTTTACCTTAACTGCATCTTATCGGTGATTGTGAACATCAACATAAGCATTCAGTGATAAAAAAAATAATAACTAATTGCACTCATATTCTGATAACTTTTTCCATTTGAATGAAATGTATTGCATTCAAGGAACTAGTGTACCATACAAAGTGCACAATCTTCAGAGTTTAAAGATGGTGACGCATCTCTTCACATGTTAACGGTATCTGTCTTAACAATAACGAATTAAATCACGCTCAGACATGTATGTGCACATTGCATTGAAATGATATGTGAGTTTTTGTGTATATTTACAATTATTTTGTCCACAGTCATGTAACGTGACAACTCCGTATAAATAATGATTTACATGCAGTCACATACATGTACATGTACTTTATTGGCATGCAGTATACATTCATTATTTCAAAGGTTTACAATTTAAAAATGTAGTCTATGATATTTTCCTATGCGATACTTTCTTCACTGATCCTCAGATATTTCAGATCTTCAGGCTTTTAACAGTCAAGCAAGACATGTGGGTGTCAGGTTAGAGTGTTCCTCAGCGTTCTGGTTATCAGAGATATTGAAACCATAACCCTACATCAAGTTAAAAATAACAATAATAACCCTATAGATAAAACTAATAAAATCAAGAATCTTGAAGTGCAACTTATATCATTGTGCAAATGCAACATTAAAAAGGTAACTTTACATTTGAAAACGACAAGGCTCTACTCACACCGTATGTGCCATGGCAAGGCATTCCATAATTTAGGAGCAGCCTTTGCAGATGCCGTGTCACCAAGTGTGCGTAACATTTTACCCTGAGGACAACTTAACAAAGGGCAGTTGCTTGCTGACCCGAGATGATATCTAGACTCCTTCTTAATGATGACAAGATTCATTAAGTACATGTATCTAGGAGCAAGACCATGGATGGCTTTATATGTTGATTAACAGGATGATTTTGAAGTTAATCCTGTACAAAACAGGTAACCAGTGAAGGTAATACCAGTATTGGTGAATAGCAAATGTGAATGCGCATGCACCAGCAGTGGTCCATCTCTACAGCCCTTTCCCTGAGCTCAGAACTTGTTATTTCTGTCTTTTTGAGGGCCACTGTGTTCTGTTTGGCTGCTCTATGGTACATGTACATGTACGTGTCGTGAATGCATGAAACATCCAAGGGGACTGCCGCATTATTCCTGCATACAGTGAATGTGATAAAATGTAATTTTTGTATAGCCATCCATTGTCTGGAAGAACCAATACAAATCATGTTATTATATTTAATAGAGATATACATGTAACATTGTAACATGTACTGTACCTAAAAAAGCCTTTTGTCATGTTTGTGAGCAAAAACATGTAGAGAATACAACGAACATTAACCAAACAGAATTTGCAGTGCACCTGATACAAAAGACATACTTGTACATGTGCATGTAGTTTGGGTGTACTCACCATTATTACTCACTATTTAATACTGTGGTTAGCTTTGCAGAACTTGTCAGAAGAAAGTTTGTAAGCTTTACATGTACATGTATGTGTGTATGTCCATGCATTTTCAGTGGGAAAGTGCACTACAGTATGACCACAAGAACTGAATGAGTTTGCCAATTTGGTCAAGTGTCCAAGACAGCTAGCTTTTAGGCATCATGCCTTTTTGACTTGTATGCATTCATGAGTAGATTGTCAAGCAACTTCTGTTCCTTGAGTTGAACTTCCAGCCTTATTAGTATGGATGGTCTTAGAAGGACCCCCAGATACCATGGGAACTGTTGATGCCTGTACACCTGTGCGATTCTCCAACACATTGATGCGGCGGACACTCCAGTAACGGCAGCACAACATCTCAAGCAGTTTCTTTCGAAAGCGCTCGTACGCAAAAGCATAGATGAACGGATTGATGCACAAATTCAAGACAACAAAGACAGAGGTCACTTCATACACGGGGTCATTGATGAAGTTGGGTTGAAGGCTGAGATTGTACAGCAAGTAGTAGACTTCATTAGGCAGCCAGCAGACGACAAAGAACACAGCAACAACGATGAGAGTGATCGTCACGTTGCGGTTTGCCTTGGAGAACATTTCGCGGGCGGCTGCATTGTTCTCCCCCTGCCGCACACGGGAACGCTGCTGGAGGGACCAGGTGATGCGAGAGTAGGTGAACACCATGATGGTGAGGGGTATGACCATCTCCTGCAGGAAAATGAGGACACCCCCTGCTGCCTGGGCCTCCAAGCTTGGCCAGGCGATGCCGCAGTCTAGCGTTTCACTGTCGTAGAAGCTCAGGACCACAACGTGGGCTGCGGGGAGCCACCCGGCCAGCCAGGGCACCAACAAGAGGAGCTTCAGGCGGCAGGGTGAGAACATGTTCCGGTGCCGCACTGGATGGCAGGTGGCCAGGTACCGCTCTGCGGAGATGGCTGCCAGGTTGTAGGTCGATGTGACAAACATGCTGTACTGGACCCACTCTGACCACCAGATGCGGCAGTAAAGCCTCGTCAGAAAGCCAGCTGGAACAGGTGGCGTGATGAGGGCAAAACGTCGGGTAAGGAAGATGATCGAGCCGAAGGAGTCAATGGTCGATTGGTGAATAATAAGTTTGTTGGTGGTTGAATTAAAGACTTTCCTGTTGCGTAGCATGACCAAGCACACCACAGCGTTGCCAACCATACCCAGAGAACTGAGCACAACAAAGAAGAACAATGCAAAGCTGAAATTGCCTCTCTCTGGAAGTGTCATGGTTGGAGTCATCACTTGCTCAGAGTTGGCAGGAACTGTTACCATGACTTCACCATTTAAATATGCAGCTGTGGATGCCTCCATTATAATAAGATTAAATACATGTATTTCACAGTCCCCTAAATTGGCTCACTGGCCAAAGTGTTTCACAGTTGCCTGAATTGGCTACAAAAATTGTTCTAGATGGAGCTTACATGTAAATTTGGTGATTTCAGTTATAGTTTGCAGTTTCTTCATATTCTGGTTAAAAATCATTCTACGGGTGTGCATGCTTTGAAGCTACCAGCATGGTACTGCTGGAGCATATATGGTACAGAGTCTTTTATATGGTACAAGGGTTTATTGCTTCTTTGGGTATTCTAAGTGGTATATATGCCCTATCACTTCTGGAGACTTACAGTGACGTTTCCTCTTGCAGAACTTCCTTTGAGGTCATGCGCATTGCCACAAGGGAGTAATAATCCCACCTCCTTGGCCAAGGCATTCTCTTTCAGAGCCATCAAGGCAGGATCTTCCAGGTTGTTTGTGTTGGGTATCTGGTACATGTACCATGTATTTTAGTTCCAATGGCCTTTCTGGTCTGACACATGGGAATTTTTGCAGTTCCCAAAACACCATTAATGGAAGAAGCCATGCTTCCCCATCCCTTATCTTTTTTAATCTGTCTTTTTAAAGAGGGCGAGGCATCCTGTCTTGTGTTTCTTACAAGATAATGGGTGCAAAGCTTGAAGATCAATATCTGTTTATGGATTTCTCAATCTTTTCAGAAGAGCAATAAGACATGGGCTAAGGGGCTTTCATTCAAAATACTTTTCCCTGGGCATTTTCTTAACCCTGATATGCGGCTACCTTTAAAAGTAAGTGAAAGCGTGATCTTTTGTTCGTGATAAGATTCTCTGATGCTGTATATTCATACCAGAAGCCTCAAGGGAGCATCTTAATTGGTTTATTTGCAAAATCTTAACCTTTACTTTTTTTAGTTTACTTTTTTTTTTCCTTTAAACAGTTACGAAACAATTTTCTGTTTATATTTTCTTTATTCTAATTTTTATTTTCAACTTCAAATTTAGAAAATTATGTGTAAATTTACTTTAAATACGTAAAAGACAACCCTTTGGCTACATTTCAGTTGAAGCCTGCATGGCAGTGCATGCTGATTTGAAAAGATCTTAGACAAATACACATGTACATGGATAGGGGCAGGGACGTTCAAGTATTTCCTCAGTTAGCCTTTGTACTTTCAGTGTCAATTCACTCAAATAACAGGGGATACTCTTGTTGAGGGATCACCTTTTACATCTCTATAAGTACAGTACATGTAACAAAAATTTTGAACCACCAGGGCATATACTGGCATTATACAGGGTTATACTGCCATTACTTGTATAACTTGGGGCGTTAGGTATGCTGTGTGATATCATTTCTGATATTGAATGAGATATACATGTAGCAGCTTTGAAAGAAGCCTAAGACCTAAAATGTAAATAAGTTGTATTATATGGCACACTACATACTCAAAAAACCAACAAAATTTAAGTCCAGAATATTTTGCTTGTTTACGACTCTCTCATTAACTGCTTCATTTCAGGTGGGCTGGGAGCGATTGAAGAAGACTTCTGTTCAGTACTGCTCAACATCACCATGGTCAAATTTGCATTTCTGATGTGCGTGTACCCTCTGGGTTTATGATGTGACATCAGTGTGGACCCCGCCTTGCCCTCCTTCCACCGTGTCTTTGTAGAGTTTGTCGTCTTCCTCATCTTTGAGGAGATGAGTTTCTCAACTTCTTTCACAGGTGCAGTTGTAATGTGTTGATTTTTCAGTACATGTGTTAAATTTTTTCATCTGTTGGTATTGCAATTTTTATTTCACTTTTGCAAGAAATGACAGATGCACATTATTTTCAGTCTAGGAATATTTTGCACAACTGCACCATTCTCATTTTCCGAAACATTGAATATTCTTCCCCACATAGTTCCTTTTCATCTTACTAGACTTGTGTGAAAATGTAATGGTTATTTTTTTAAAATGTTTTCCCTTAATAGGCATTGCTTACTTAGCTCCAACTTCTAGAAAGATTAACAGCTGTTCAAAACTATGAAAATTATCTGAATTAAAAACCAACCACCTGAACATTGTTTAAGGTTTTACTCAAGAAAGTGCTAGTCCATCAGTACGTGGCTTTGATTTCAAATTTAATTTAAATTTAATGAACAAGCTTTTGAAAATTGGCTGAATTTACAGTTAAAATAAATAACCCTGGCCCATTTAGCCTTATTTTTCATTTTATAGTTTTTGGCCGGGAACTGGTGCCGACATTCATAAAATGCAAAAACTTCTTAAGTCTTAATGATACTGCACCTCTGACAATGTACTTAATCCTATCATCAGTCCATTTGAGAGCCCACAAAACATATAGTTTTTAACATACATGTAAGATAAGCGTATCAGCTACTTTTAAACACTTCCCAAATCTCATGGGAAATTTTGAGTCCTATTTTATGGACCCTAAACCTCATAATTGACAATCAACATCATCATGTACAGTGTAGGCACGTGCAATTCAACTATCGAGACCACTTTCAGTCAGAATTGCACCATAACTGTTTATAGATACGGCGAGATGGGTGTTTTACAAACCATAAGATACAACTTAATGAAATTGTTAGAAAAATATGGAAACTTCACCAGATTATGTATGAATGGGAATTCAGCTAAGCTCAGCCAAAATTGTCAATACCAGGCCCCTATCTGGTTTTAAATGTACAAGTCGAAAATGAATGTGTGATACTTTTTCCCCCCAGCCCGAATAGTACTTGTTGATACCTGTAGTACGTGTATGTCATTGCCCAGGTTACTTGCCACCTCCGCCTCTAGCACTTCAGCAAGCAACACCATGAGTGGACTGCACCCTTCGGTATCCTGGCCCCTATGCCCACCAAGTGGTGCACGTCCTTGCCAACCTCAGCCTGCCCACCCTCATCGGACCGCTGCTCATGTCCTCCCACATCGCCGTGGTCTGGGTGACCATGGCCCTGACCTCAGCAGTCATCTCCCACTGCCGGCTACCCCCTGCCGCACGACTTCCACCACTTGAAGTGAGTTGGCTAGGATTCAAGACATTTATATGCTGTGTGTAATAGAATAGAATGGTGGGAATGATTTGCCTGGTGTTATTGTATGTTGATGGTAGGGTGTGTTATAAAATCTAGGGATCTAGGGAGGAGTCTGGCTCAGCGGGTATAAGGTGTGTGACTCAGGACCAGAGGGCCATGAGTTTGAATTCAGCTGCTCACCATAGGCTGTGACTATGTGAACAAGCCAATTCACTTCTTGCCCGGGCTCTCCCTCTTAGGCAGAATATAGAGTACCCAAATGAATGTGTGGGTTTACGCGCTGCATGGTTCTCACACTAATGCCTTTCACGCACATGCGCAATTATGTGCGTGAAAGGCATTAGTGTGAGAACCATGCAGCGCGTAAACCCACACATGTGTACTTCATTTTGTTTGCACTGCACTTAATTAATGGTTCAAAATGACGTCACGCTTCGGTACTCTATGTGTGTTAATAGATACCTACATTGAAGAGCAGCCACCTGCCACGGCCTGCACGTGACATTCCATTACGGAGGAAAAGAAATATTCTCATTCACTTCGCATACTATGTCATACCAAGGCGACTGGAGATAAGGAGCCAATTGGCTGCATAACTTAGTTGTAGTAATTGGAAAGATCATTATAGCTCCTGTGATGTTACTGTATGGACAGGGTCAATAGACCATGCAATGATTGCATGTTTTTGCAAAAGGAAATCAAACTCTCAGAAACAGCAATTATCTGAACGCACATCTCTAACCTTTGTGTATAGAGCTTAGTTGAACTGAGCCAATTTGCCACCTGTACATGTATTCGTTTTTCTCAACTACGCATGTATCTATAGCTGTGTCAACTTTCCAACACTATTAGACGTACATACATGTACAGCTCCATTGGTTTTACATTGTATTGTTGGATACCAAACAGTTGTTGTAATAGTGCTGAATTAAAAGTGATTCATTAAAACCTTTTCTCATTTCGTGTGCCCAGCTAAAGAGTTGACTTTTGGTGCTTTCCGAAAACAGGAAAACAAGAGACAAGCTTTTGTCATACATGAGTGTTCATTTACAATTACATGTAATAGGAAAGTAAACAACATTTTGCTTGAAACTGAGCTAATGTGTTCTTTGAATCAAATAACTGAAATGGTAGGAAAAACTCTGGATTGAAAAATTATTGATCTTCCAGGTTCTGGTCACTTTGTGAGAACACCGACAATATCTTTGTATGTACTTACTCTGATCCATAGAATTATTAATCAGAGAAATTGTACTTCATGTTTATTTCATAGTTTATGCAGAAGAAATGCAAAATGTTTGCAGGATTGTTGTTTTAATGTAAAAAGCAAACCTTGTGGGTACGTTCATATTATTAAAAGATCAGAGGAGGAACGAGGAGCATCATGTTTGCTAACATTCAAAATGGCAGCGTTCATGAATGTCATTCGAAAGGAAAAATTGTATGCCTTTAGGAGGGAATCTCAAGAAATCTGATGCAGGCAGTTGTACCGATTTGAGAGTGGCAGAGCAATTTTCTTCAAGGTTTTTGCTATCAAAATTACTGCTATCGTGCAGTAACTGCCATGCTGAGGTCTCAAGATACAGCACCCGCGCATGTTTCACTGTGTGCATCTATACATGTGTACATGCAAAAACCATTTGGAAGTGCAGTCAGCATAAAGTATTTGCTACTCTTTATACTAGTAGACGCTGAATAGTAAAAGAAACATTTATTCATACAAATTCATGCATTTGCTTATTCTTAATGGTTTTACTTCTCAGTAAAATGCTTTTGCTATTCGTTTGAACTTCGTAGCATTTGCTAGGTTTTATTCATATGACCCACTCGTGTTTTTAGCAGTGAAATATTGTATTAAGATTTGCAATGAAATAAATATATATAAACTACTACAATACATGCAGCTGCCTTGCAATGAAAGAATAGTTTGTATTTTCAAATGCAAATGATTGTTCATTTTGTAGAAACTTATGTGCCAGCATTTTCTTCAAAGGGGAGATGTGATACATTTAAATCAGAAGTTTCTTGTTTCTAACTGACATTTCTTTTTACTGTACGCGTTACATCTAACTAATTCTGACTTTTTAAAAGTCAGAATAAGTATGTTAGGTTTGCAGAAATCCAGTCGAAAAAAGTGCAATGAAAAATGTTTAAAAGTATGAAGGGCAGATGGATTGTTTAAATGTGTCGATTAAAAATGTGCATTAAAATATGTTTATTTTTGGAGTGCCTTGTTTTATTTTCTTGGATTTTTTTGCAAAATCAGGGTTTTTTTTCAATTGTGTCTTGTATTTTGATAAAGTACGCCACAAGAAGCCAATGAAGCTATTGGGGAATTTAGTTTTAAAAATACAATAAACCTGTTTTGTCACTTTGTTTTAATCTGCAGTAGGAGGGTAAATTGTATGATCGTCAAACTACGCCAGATATTTCATATGTGCGAAATAATGAGGGTTGGTAATCTTTACACTGAAAAAGTGTATCAATATGAATTCATATGGAGATAACTGAACCTCATAACTTTATCGTGACTGCACTGAATGCAATTGAGTTTGGCCGCACTGGCAAGCATTCTGATTGGCTGGCGTAGATCCGTCTCAAGCTTCGTCCCCAAAACCAATCCCCGATTGTGGGCATGAAGCGTTTAAATTACATTGGATTACTGTAATTTTTAGCTCTCTTCCATCTTGTTTGATGTTTTGTGGCACTATTGGACTAAATTACTGCGCTTACAGCTTCAATGTCAGTTAGTTAAAAAAAAAAAAAAAACAGTTGAAGCCCGAGACGGAGCCGAAGTTGAGTATTAGAAAACGGCCCGCCCTGGAGGTGTAAGAAAGTTGAACAAGTCAGTAGGGGAGACGTTGTGATTGGCCGAAAGTCAAACACACCTATGGAAGGGCAGTGAGTTGAGTAAATCGAGTGAATGCAGAAATTGCAGACGCAAAATCACCGCAGTACAAGTTATGAAGTCAGTCGCCACTCGCTACAAAAACACAGTGGCGTGTACATGTAATATCCAGAGGAAGGCAAGTTGCCCAGCCTTGGAGACAAGTTGCCGATTTGATAAATGGTGTAGAAAAGGTACCATCGCCTGACATTGGAAGCGGAGCTGATTTTGATTCATTCTTTTACCGGTGGGAAAAAATGGACGGTCACTTTTGAAAAAAAATACCATGTTGCCCCTACCTGGCGCGGTTCCCATGGTTACACCACTTTTAATTATGACTGGCCGTGGAAAATTGACAAAGCATTCTTGTTGTGTCCTTGAGGTCCCGGGGTGAACATGACGTTAATTATCCGTTTTTCTGCGTACAAATGAAATTTTTTAAGTAGATTTTATAGTTAAGTTTACGAGAAACAACAGAAAACGGGGCTTTGTGCTTTTAAATTTGAAAGTGGAAAGAGACACGAAAGGTTTTTCTCGTTTTTCTATTTGAAAACAAAGAAGAAAAATAAGTTCGTTTTGCGTTTTTTTTACAAACGAACACGACCGTCGTTTTTTTTTTGAGTTTTAAATTTTAAAACGAATAAATTCTGATCTATATTTTGAAGAACAAAAAATTCTACGTTTCATTTGATAAAAATAAGAAGAAACGTCTGAACTTATGGCTTGTCAGATAACAAAGTAAAGAAAGAAGTAGCCAGAAATTTGTAACATTCTTAAAAGAACGTTCCGTCTCAATTGGGTGGTGTCGATAATATCTACAAAACTGAGCGTGTATAAATTGCTTCTCTTTGCCTATTGCCCTACATGCACCAGAAGTCTCAAAATCCTTTGTTTTTTGGCTTTGTTTACTTTATAGTTTTTCGGTTCTTCCGTTCTTTTTAAAACGAAAAAAAGATATTTGAATGACTTGTTTTCCATTTTTTGTTTTCAAAATTAGTGAAAAACAAAATAATCGGAACAAAACGTACAAGGACCGTCAAATCTTTATAAATACTCAGTTTTAAATTTAAAAAACAAGATACACTAAAGTTTAATGACTGACTAGAATTTCTTAGACAAAGTTTTGAGCATAGTATGAAGGTTAAGTTGACTTTCACGGTCTTCGCTTATGCAACATGGGATGCCTTATTGCTTACATTTTGGGACACTGTCATTGGTATTCACTGAGCCGGCCCTCCGTTATACGTATAATTACGGTTACCAGCTATGGGTCACACGCACTGATCACATGTCGTTTGACGTAATGTCAACAAAACAGTTACAGGCTAGTAATTTGTATTCGGGGAAAGGGACTGAAACTGTCTGACCGCTTCTTATGGAGAAGCGTTTTATGGTGTAAACCGACGTTTATTGCTGATATTATCCCACGTTTTGAAAGGTGAGTACTTAGTGAATGTAAATTCAGCACAAGGAAGCTTGAACAAGGGTGCTTTTCACAAATTTATGAGAGGATAGGCCTATGTGGATTTTGCGAGGACATGCACGTCATTACAGTATCTCATAGTCATAGGCCTACATGTGTGCACATCCTACATGTATACATGTACGTACATGTACATGTGATGTACAGAACGTGAATGCAGTTTACAAATGTAGCCAGCTTACAACTACGGGCAGGACAGGTAGACCTACATGTAGGTTACCGGACATGATGTGCCGGTATGTAATTGCTGTTGCGGTGCACTGACTAGGACATGGAACTTGATTGTTAAACTAAGGCAAATAAGGGGTGAGTAAGGCCATGAGAATGAAAGTTCTAGATTTTCGTCCAGAAGGTCATGCAAAGTCGCATCTGCAAATACCCAGAGCAGTGCGTATGTACATCGTGACTACATGCATATGTATGTGTCGAAAAATTTAATCGTTGGGTAGCTTGCACCGTGGGTACATGTACATGTAGGTATGCGGAGATACATGTACATGTAGGTATGTACATTTTTTAACCCTTTTATTGCTGTTTTATGATTTGGGATTTAAATTTTTTTGATGGGGGGTTAGGCCTAGTATTTTTGTGAAAATTGATGACTTTTTTTATAGGCCTAAATAACGAATTTTTTCGGTGGGATGTTTTGGAGCATGCAGGCAGTGGACCCAAATCTAAAACTTTCATTCTCATGGCCTAATAAGTTCAGGTCATGCATGTAATCAAGTCCAAACCATCACAAAATAGATGAGGACCTTTCTAGCTGTGGGGTTCATCATCTGCCACTCTCATGAATGCCCAGAAAAGTTTGTAAACGGATTTGAAACTTTTTTCATTTAAACATGTAAACGTCCCACCCTCAGGTATCACTGTGTTGCATGATTAAACCATTAAACCAAAACATACACTGCAGTTATGAAATAAGGTGGAATTAAAGTAAAGCTTAAGTAATACATATGTCCTGAGGGGAAAGAAGGTTTTAGTCTACATATGACACCTGTGTTTCTGGAAATAATGCCCAGACCCGGATACATGGACATGTATTATATGTTGTTTCTTCCACGAAAAACTGTCATCAATATACAAGCCTAAAATTTCACACAATCAGTTTTTAAATCCATACTGTCAATAACTACATGTACATGTATTTCAGGTTAATAGTTTGCGACATTGTTTTTTACTAAACAACAGTTGAAGTTGTATAACTGCATGTGCATGTACACATACATGTACCTGTGAACTCTTTGATGGTGAATTGGTGAAGAAAAGTTTGCACATGGATCATACATGTACATGTGCAGTGTCGTCATTATTGCTGATTAACACTGTTTGACATTCTGTATATTCCAGGTTGATTCTTGGCACTGGTTCAGAAAGATCACACAATAGATTTCTAAGCTGGCATTTTTTGGCACCGATTCAACATGTTCAGCATGCTCCTTCAATTGCCATCTTCCCTGAGTCATTCACCTTGGGCATGTAGGGGGTATTAAGTTTTTGCGAAATCTTGGCATGAGCCCAAGAATGTTACAAAATGTGTTTGTTAAATGAAGTACGGGTATGTACACTGTACATGTACGTGTATGTTACATGTATGTACAGTGAACATGTAAATGCAAGTACGTACCGGTGCTTAACATGCTTAATATATGTTATTCATTAATCATAATGCATACTGTACATGTAGAAATTAATGCATGTTGCACTAGTAGAGATGTACATGTACAATACATACATTGTACATACACGTACACATAATCGACCTATAAATTGGCATTCACTTCAGGTACATGTACAGGCACAGCCACATGACTACTCTGCACTTGTAGACCTTCCCGTACATTGTAGATGCAGTCCCCTGCCTCTTTTGCTTGTCTTTGATGGTACACTTCCTGTTTTTTAATATCAGCGTTGTTCCCTATCATAGGCTTACATGTATACATGTACATGTACCTACAGTGCACTAAGATCAGCTATAATACACTGCATGGATACATACTGTGTACATGTGACATGGTGACATCCATATACAGATACACATGTACATGTACGTACTGTACATGTATACCTGTACTGTGTACAGTACATGTAAGAACCGGTACAGTTTGCATGGCACTTGCTAATGACGTCAGACTGGATGATTGATACTTCCCCAGTAATGGAGGAATGGCAAAACTATGAAGTTTGCATTTTCTTGTGCAGCTTGGAAAGCATTGTAAAAACCCTTGCCTAAAAGAAATCCATGGGACAGCACGCATGTTACTGCTGAGATTGTCATCACAACAACCAGATCAGGAAGATTTGGATGTCATCGTTGTGTTGTGCATTATCACCATGCCCGTCACAGTGGGACACTTCCCATTGCTCCTCCAGAATGTTTGTTAATACTAAACAATGTTACGGAGAATGCAGACCCACATATGTGTACACGTATTCATTCCGGTAACATACCAGAGAGGTCAGATATGCAATTTGATGACGTTTTAGAACACTGACCGTACATTGGTGTATGGTACATGTACATGTGATGGAACTTCAGCAAGTTGGAAGATCAACTCTGGTCATCGAGGCCACTTCATCTGTTTCATTGTACCACGGCCTCTTAAATGCTACATGTAAATTTCAAAGTGGATTTGTGACATGAAGAGAAAATATTTGTGCTGTATGGTCCTAGAAATTGCATGTGAAAAACACCAGAGCCAAAAGTACATGTACATACTCATACATGGAGGATGCACTACCCACTTTTTATAATCAAAATCATCCTGCTGTAGATATTGTACGGTACAAGTTACAAATTCATCTTTGATGTATGTTTACTTTTAAATGATGCATTCATACATGTACGTGTATGTACACATGTACAGTGTATCATGTTGATAATAATTCCAAGCAGGTGTCCACAAATGTGCATGATCGTAAGAAAAAAACTTGTAAAGTACATGTACATTGTACAGGTACATGTACTAGTACATGAATATGTGGCAGGTTCCTCAAAATATGGACCATCAGATAGTGTTCAGCTTTGGGGGGTCATTTTTCCTGAAGTGAACAGCAGTGAATTAATTCCCAGTGTCTGATGTAATGAAGGAAGTCATGGCTGATATTTGGAACAATGATGACCGTGTCCATTTTTCAACTTAATTGGAATTAATTAATGAAAGTCTCAAATGCCAGCATTTTTGACGGACGTGAACAACCTGTTGAAATCCTAGCCAATAAAATTTACCGAGGAGTGATAATCCCCACGTTTATTTTACTCAGATTTATACGTGATGAAAGGTGATAATAATGTACATATTAGAACCATAATCACGACATCAAAAAATACCTCTCACAATTAATTGGATCTCGAAGTCGACAGTCACGAACGTCATTCAATTCTGTCGTTAGTGTCATAAAAACAGCAAGTAAAATCCATATCGATGTACAACACAAGCTCTAAAAAAAAGCACAAAAAAGCACCGCCAAACCATCATCCTTGTATGACTGAACCGATCACATTTTCTTCAAGTACGTTTCTGAAAACAGCAGTCCAAAATACTGATCTTGATACATGTCAACAAGAGTCAGACTTGTTTGAACAGCATGTTAAAAAATAGAAATTCTCAACTTGATGCCTTTTATTCTCTTGAACGTGTTGAATGTCTTGGCAGATGGAGTGCGCCACTGTGAGGGAAGAAAGCTGCTGTGCTGGGCCAAGCAGGGCACCGGCTAAAATTGATACAAAGCCACAGGAAGCAAAGGTACGTGTACATGTACGTAGAGATTCCAGTTCACCGACTGAATGAATCATTTCAGAACAGGTCATGCTCTTGCTGCAGTTTAAAGCAAGCATGCATGCATAATATCAAAATTGTGTAAACTTTTTAAATCAACGCAGCTTTTTAAAAACACGTTTTTATTATGAAACTTTCATTCAGTTACTGAAAGGCTCAATGTAGACTTTTTCCACTTTATGTTGAAGAGCTTCATGTATAGAGTATTTAAAGATTTTCAACATCTGTTAATTGGAAGAACACGAGATAAATACAAGTAAAGTGAGGGATTTCAAAACTGAAAATCAGGAACTTCCCTTGGGCCCACATACCGTAAATGTACGTTCGTTGATTATGTTGATCAACATCATCGCACTTTCAACACATTCAATTATGTGTCACTCTTTTTTCCTGATAACCTTTCACTTTGGTCATACTACTGTACTGCAAAAAGAGAAAAATTCCAATCGATAGCTTTCTTGACAACACTGTTATGTGGTGTGTACACCTCTCTTGTGTGCACCACAACCTGAGAGGAATAGACATTTATAAATAACATCAAAGTTTGTGACCGTTTCCTGCGGTACTGTACATGTACATGTACTGTATGGGCTCGGTCGATTGTGCCCTACATGTCCATGTACATGTGCCTTAATACCTAAGTACATACATGTGCAAGCCTGTACCCTGTCACATTGTATAATGAACAAGTACAATGTACCGGCTAATATGAAATCACTGACAAACTGATCACAATCCTTTATCCAGACTCCCCAAGCTGAACTGATGAGCCAATGGGCAGACACCATCAAGAAGGTGATCTTCATTGTGGGAGGGGCTGTCATCGTCTTTGCAGCCGCCTGCAATTCCCTGACCTGGCATCTGCAGTCGTTCTGGGGTGCTTCGGGTGACTTCTGGAACCGACAGTGGATGAAGGTGTACCACCTGTTTGGAGGAAACTTGTTCATGCTTGAAGTAGTAGGTGAGAAACCATTGGCGTGTCTCTTGCAGCGTGGCTTGTGTGCAACACTTTCTCCCTTTGTCGACATATACTATTTTGCTGTCTTGATTATAAAGTATTATGCATCAGTCTCCCAATTATTCGGTTATATATTCTGTTCAGTTAATCGATAATCATTAGTATTTTCATTCAGATGAAATCAGTAAACAATGACAAAATGGCTCATTAGAGAATCCACGTAACCTAAACAAAAAGGTACATGTACATGTAGGGTGGTTGATGTCGCCAGAGATAACCCATAGAGTTGAATCCATTGGCTCCCAAACCTGATGTACCTGTAATTACCTGTGCATATGTACATGTACACTGTACATGTATGTAGCTACATACATGTATGTGCATGTACACATGTACATGTAGTCACAAGTGGATTACTGAAGATATTCACCTTTTCTTTTCTTTTGCATTAGATGTGCGGTAGATCAAATTTGGAATCTTTTTTTTTTTTTTCAAACATTTATACAGATTTGTAAAGCTGGCACTTGTCATATCTTGTTTGTTTAGAAGTATTTTCATACTACAAACTACATGTATACCTGCATGTACTGGTACCCTAGAAGTTGATAGTAGTTTAAAGTTGTGTCTAATGCTGTTTGAGTCCAGAAACGGCCATTTTTGAATACTTTTATTATATTGATGGCAGGCACTCAGATGGTCACCTTTGTGTTCTACTGGCTCTTCAACGCATTCTTCCTCTTTGTTGATATTACTGGCAAACCAGCTTTCATTCTCAAGTACAAGATACAGGATGATCAGAACACACCGGTAAGTTTGCCCTGACCATCTGAGTTTCCGCAGCTCAAAACTGATAGGACGCAGCATGTGAAGTACATGTAAAACGTTTGCGGTAGCACCATGAGAGGGTGTGTGTCTCTCTTGTGAGTATGTGTTATCTCGTTTGTGAGTGGGTGTGGTTGTGGCATGGAAAGAACCACACTCGGCATGCAACCTGCCAAATATCCCAAATCTGAACGGGTTTAAGACTTCATTAACATTTGTTTGAATAGTGCGTTCTTTGAAAAAAAGAGTACACTTTTAAAAAAAAGCACTTTTTACTTTATCTATGTAACCATTTATTTTTTAAGCCATCCAAAATTTGGCTTTGGCATTGCGCATGCATACATGTACAAGTTTTGTCAGTAGAAGATTCCTGTACATGTAGGTAAATGCATACATACATGTATATGTGCACTGTTTGATTGGTCTTTTTTTTCTGTGGAATCCACTGTGTCATGGTCTCTGGGAAAAAGCTGAATTTTCTTTTTGCATGTTGTGGAAAGTAAAGCTTTAGGTACGTGTACATGTACAGGTGGGAGTCGGTCATGTACGTGTGCATGTATACATACTGTATTTTTTAAGATGTATTTTTTTGCGTTGGGGAGATGTTAATTATAT
>NW_019091363.1:62881-80673 GCF_001949145.1 Acanthaster planci
GAAGTGGTTAATGCCAGATGGTTTGGTCTGCTTTTTGACCACTCAGCTTCAGAATAGGTTCTAATGAGTTGGTTTGCAGAAAACCTCTAGTTGCAAATTAGCAAACGGAAGTCCGATTCATCTTGTGAATTATGCATGTACCAGGAGGTAACAAAAGTTCCTGTGAGCAAATATTTTCTAACCCCACGTAAAAGGTCAAAACAAAGTAAGGCCACAGTTGAATTCTGCCTATTGATTTCTCTCAATTTCAATGGCCAGTTATTACTTGGAAATACATGCATGGACATTCAAGCCAAGTTTCATGAAGCTGGTCACAGGTGGTTATGTCATTACTGGCTCACTCTATCTCAGAGGATGAATGATGACACCTGCGATGATTGGAAATTTACAAAAATATCTGGCAGTGCCAATCTTCTGCTTGTGCAAAAGACCATGCAACCACCAAATCTGCAGCTCTTTTCCATATGTTTGTGAATGAAGGAGTTGGCACAATTCAGTTCCAAACCACAGGTGCAAACAGTGCATGAATTGGACATCAGATTGCATGACGTGGCTGTGGTACAAAACCCCTGTGACTCCCACTAAATTTTCTCTTTGATTGCCACCTGTGCTCCCTCAACAAATATCACCTGTGTTTCGGGCATTTCAAAGCATAATCTGTTTATTCCAAGGGCAAGATTTTGAATTATCAATGCACACAGGCATTAAACTACAGAATGCAGGAGTCCTCTATATGGGGATGGTAATTGGCTTTGCACTGAAGATGCACATACCATGACAATAATTTCACATCGCAATAATTACCATTAATGCCACTGCCAATTATGACTCCATATGTCACTAAAAATACTGTCAACCATAATTTACCAGCCGGTAATCTTGGAAATGTGAAAGGCTTTTTTTTTCTGTATGATTTACCCGATAAAATTGTACTTTCCCGTTCAGAGAGCTTGTGCTCAAATGTACAATGGTCTGAAGTACTAATCTTTTCTTGCATTTCAGAACTTTTTTTACTTCCATTCCTGCAAGGCTGTAATGGATTCTACGAAGGTTAGCAGAAACAAAGCCGCCATTACCAAATAAAAACGGAAGAGACGAAAGTACGCCATGAGGCATTTTGGTACCTTTGATGCAGCCCTATCATAGTACATGTACATGTATCGGCTCTGACGGACCAGGCCAAAATGAGACAGACCGGACGTACAACTTTGAACCTGGTACACATCACACAGAGGAGGACTTCATATTTTCAAAAGATATCAGTCACACACGCTCATGTTCATGCATGCACGTTCCCAAGTTTAAAAAAAACCTTAAAAGCACGCTGTCCTTGTTCCTGCATGGAGCAGAATACTTACATGCATACCCGTCGCAGCTGACCCTATCGCCTGGGACCACCCCCTCTGGTGGGAGGAGAATCTCTACTTTGTCGTCCGTAGCGGCACACATGACCATGGCCTGGCTCAGCACCCCCCGCATCTTGGCCGGCTTGAGATTACAGCACATTATTACCAGACGATCTTGCATCTGAAGGAGACAGAGGACAGTGAAGCAAAAATCACCCAAATTGAACGTGCAAACAAATGCCGACTACAGCTCGACTCAAACCAGTGAAGGCCAGACTAACATGGGTAGAGAGGGGATTCTGATAAGGCCAGTGCTTTCTGTCATACCCACAACGCATATATACATGTACATGTATTCATGAGTTGGCTATCTTGAATTGAAAATGAGGTTAACTTTTCATTTTTGGAACCGGACAGGAAATATTACAGCAACGAAATAAAAGTTTGTTACAAATAAATGCCAGTTTTACAATTCAAATTGTGATAAATTATGCATGTATTAGTTAAAATCCATGATTAAAAAAACAAACTAAAAGTGAAGTTTGAAACCCAAAATACATGTACCATAGTCAGACATCACACCATACAATGTATGTTGAACATGACAGCTTCAGGAAACATGATACAAAATGGCTTCCCTATGAGGAAGGTCTAGCTGAAAGGAACTTCCAGTAATGTGAAATTTAAAAACTGCTGCAAACTGCTTAGTTGATGAGGCTTGGTGACCTAAAAGGTTACAGAACAAGTTACACAGTTTGTCTTTTAACAGAAATTTACAGCAATTGTGAAATTAAGTAGCACCTTCATGGTCCAAAGGTGACTAAGGGATGGCTGGACCAGACTGAAACGGTTGGCCCAAGCCCGGCTTGCCACAGCTGGCCCAACTCTAGCCAGCCTTGGGCCCACTGCAGCCAGGACTGGGCCGAGTCATAGTTATTGTTTACCCGGGCCAGATTTTGACCATGTGGTATGTCAGTGGTGGCCCAGAGCTGGCAGTTGGTTGCCTGGCCCAAACCTGGTTTGTATCATTTCAGCTTGGCTAGATATGCTACTTTTTGTTGATTTCACATTTGTTACTTATGAGTGCCGATGATATCTATGACGAGGCAAGGAATTTTATCAATGTTTGGCCCTCTAACATTTCTTGCAGAACTCTGTGTCCACCCAATTCAAACACTATTTCAGTTGCCATTGAGTGCCTTTACATGTAAGTAACTTTGGTTTGTAAGGACACTAATCCCAAATAGTGAAAGGAAGACAATTTGAGACCTGAAATAATGTTTACTCGGTGAAATGACAACATAAATGTGGTACAGTTTTAGGTGGAGATTTCTATATTTTATGGTTATATACCGGTACATGTAGCTCCATTTTGTAAAAGGATGAGGTGATTCCATCCCCTTCCATCTCTTTCTTACCGTCAACTATGCCTGGATTGGCCCAACCCTGCTGGGACTAGCTTTTATGGTATATGAAACGGTGCTAGCAGTGGGCCATCAATGGTCCTGGGCTGACACAGCTGAGCCAACCCTTACAAATCATCCAACCCTGGGATAGGCCTGGACCAACAGTGTGGTGTTTGCTGTACACAGTAATATCAAATTACAAACAAGTACCATATGCATTTGTGATCACAGACACAGATGTTGAAGCTTTCACCCGCTTAAATACATGTACATGCATGTACTGGTACCAAAACGTACTGTACATGTACGTACATGTAGTCTGAGTTGGCGGCAGATATTAAAGTAAACGTATACAAGACCCAAACGGTTAATTAGTAAAAAATGGAGATGGCAGATAATGAAAATAAAATACATGTATTTCAGAAACGAAGGATATTGGCCCCATCAGCTCCAGCATGGGACAACACTTTAGCACTGCCACACTTTTAGCTGAGTCTGGAAGCCATAGTGAACATGGTGGAAGAAGAAAATCTTGAAAAAAAAAATGTGAAACAAGCTGACAAGGGTAAGTTATGGTGTAGTTTGAAGCATTTGGTGTGTATTTCATTCTTGAAGAGAAACCTTTTACATAGGGGTCTTCAATCATTCAAGCCAAAACCCTCTTGCTTCCCTGAGGACTGTTTATCATAGAAGTAAGGTAGAATGTGAAACAAGCTGAAAATGGACAAAATTAGACTGGGTATCCTGACGCCATGCCAAATACTCCGCGACCACTCCTGGGGGCTAATTTGAACCCTAATATAGTGTTACCGGTATATGTACCGGTACAAACAGTGAATGCAGTTGCTTCATTAGGACAGATACATATGTTGCAGAGTACAATTTTCAGACTGGCAGCATCTCTTTGGTGACAGTCGTGGATACTTTGATTGAAGGCTACATTTGGAGGTATTTATCGTACATGTACATGTATGTGTAATGTTACGTACACTACTATACCTGTCTCTACTGTATAAAGACAAACTCAGTAGTGCCTACATGTATTTGCCCAACATCACTAGTAAATTTTGAAGAGCTCCTTTAATACCAAAAGATACTTGTACACTGTGTATCAAGCTAGCTACAGTACATGTACATGTAGTCTAGCTGAGACTGATGCATTTGTGCCCTGCACTGTACCAGTACATGTACGTGCACCGTACTTATTACAAACACCACCAGGAACTTGAATGTACAACGTACATTATACATGTACATCATGTGCGTGCGTGTAAATGTGGGAGCTACATGTGGGGGTGTTCTGCAGAACCAACTCGGAGACAACCATCATCACTGAAAATGGGCTCAGAAACTTTTGGCCAGTTTGTGGAATTTTCAGAAATTATTTTGTACGGTAACATGACTGTGGTACATGGCTACCGCCTTGCAAAGACCTCTCAAAAAAGTATCTTTTGGTCTGAGACTATTAACACATGGTGAAAGTACGGCCAGGTCATCACGCGTTTAGTGTACAGTACACATGGCAAATGAAATGAGTTTGTCATATTGAAAGTGCATGCAAACAACTTTTGTACGCAGGCAAAAAAATGCATGAACAGCCAATTAACGCTCCACATCTGACCCAATTTCACCCTTTTGCATGAACTTGTACAATATGGCAGCCACTGGGGAAAAGGCAAGAGGGTGATGTAAGAACGGTGGTTTATAGTACTGAACAATGATATAGTTGACTCTAAGAAATGCAGGTCGATCTTGGGACTTATTTATCTCATAATCCGGATCCTGATCGCCTTCAGCCATGTCAGCCCAAACTACAGTTCTTCCCACTCATGTGAGCTATTTATCGATCATACATATACCATTTATATAGCCAATTCATACACATGTGTTCTTGTTCACATGGTAATGAATTTCTGCTTTCCAAACAGCTAAAAAATGTTCTTTATGAACTTGGAATGTGCATGTATTACAAATACATGTAAACTGAAATCTCATATCACCCAAGCCCACATTAAATACTCATTTCTACCGGTGCATAGCACAAACTTTTGCTGGGACTGGTGAAATATGCTCAACTGGACCAGAATCGCATCCTATCTGCGCTCATGTACAGTACATCTAAGAGTTGACTGTATATATACATGTACCGCTACATGTATAGCAACAATTTGGAAACTGACTTTGACACTCAATGTACATGGACATGTACCGATACTCAGCAACCAACTTGAACTGCTGCGAGGCCAGAAACATCACTACAGTGTCTATGTACATGTACCGGTATGCTATGTGCCCACATATACCGGTTTGTGTTAGAGTAACAAAATGTGAAGATAACACCAACATGTACACTAGAATGCAAGGCAAGCGTAGGTGTACATGTACATGTACATGTACATGTATACTGCAAACTTATGAGCTCTGTACAGCAAAGGAACGAGTACCAGTGAGACATCTACATGTAAATTGCTAACATGCACACTGTACCTGTAACAATTAAGGTAATTACGGCATTCACCACAAGCAGCACTAAACACAATATACAAGTAAATGGTATCATTGTGAGTAAACTAATTTCCATTGCACATCACATACCGGTAGTTATCTATTACATGTAGCTCATCATTATATCTCCTTTTTTTAGCAGCCTTCAAACTGCCAGTTTCTTCCTAACTTAAACAAGCACCAGCCACAATTCAAGAAAAAAAAAGTTCCCCATAACTATCTAAGAGATTTATTGACACATTGTACAGAAGTGGGAAAATTGCATTAAACATCATCAATCATTTGTAATTGAAATACTTACCCAAAACGGAGAAGAAAAACCTGTTCATTCATGGTACTGTATGGTGAAATATTACTGTCATTATCAATCTGCCCATAGGGTACATCATACGGGGACATGAGCGGTACATACATGTACATGTACCGGTATACCTTTGTGCTCAAAATAATTCATACCCTTTGGAAAATAACATGTTTTTCTAAATTTTTCATTTGTAAAAGCCATTACATGCATATTGGTACTTCCAATATATCTTTCGTCTGTTTGTTGCAATACACAAACCGACATGTATGTTGGCTAAACTTCATTTGCATAATAATAGATATGGCCCAGGTTTCTGTTTAGCTCCGGGTCAAAATTACTCATACCGCAGGTTCACATACATTAGTCCGAAGTCTCTTCTTAATAGTCAATAGCATGATGACTGATGTCTTGATGACTGCCTGAAGACGGTTCCTATAAGTGATCACAAGCTTTCTCTGTGTCTCATGTGGGATGTTGGCCCACTCTTCCTTGGCGAAACTTTAAACCTCCAGCTGGGTCAGGTTGGATGGTCTCCTGGCCATCAATCTGGTCTTCAGCTCCCTCCACAGATTCTCTGTTGGATTTAGGTCAGGACTTTGACTTATCTAAGTTATTTAAGTTATGAATAATTTTGAGCACAACTGTACATGTACATTGTACATGTGGACGGAATGCACATAATGTACAATTCACAAGCACTACAGTGGTAAGGACCTACATGTACCGGTACATGTAATTTCCACTCTGACCTACATGTACGTGCAGATGAGGGATGATGGATGTAATGCCTGGCGGAAATTGACAAAAGCAGGTTATGGTAACAACAAAATAAATTACAGGCCACTATTAAACTCACAGCAGCAAACCTGTGGAAATTAATGATCTTATTAGATTCAGTATAAAAAAGAGGCGGCAAAAGATGAAAACTCAAATTCTCACCAGTACACTTTAATAAATCTCACATCTTTAAACATTTTTTTGAACATGTAAATCCATTAATCAGGGAGTTTCAAAAGCTCACTGTGGACAAAAAAAGACACTCCAGCACCAACAGGTTTTTTTGGACATTTTATCCAAAACGTTAACAAACTTCCCCATGAGTGGATGCCTTGTACATGAGACAGGGTTTAACCCCTTCTCGGCAGGAATTTCTTTCCAAAAGTCGACTCCAAGAATTCCATGCTCGCTTGGCCACGAAGGCCACCTGCCAAACTGCAAATTCTCGGTTTATGGCCCAGCGTGCTCTGCACGCTTTGAATTACACGGTGAAAAGACTGATTGTTCGGTGGCAAGCGGCTCTACTCAAGCTTCCACATTCCAGTTGCCTCTTTTCAAAGTGGGGACTGCTGTGAAGCTGGTGATTATGATGCAAATTCAGTCTTTTCACTTCTGGGCTACACACAAAGACCAATTTCCATATACACAAGAGCCAGGGTCTGCCTTCTTTCACCGTGTTTGCTCGAGCATGGACCGAGAATAATAGCTGAAAAGCGGGCTGAGGATCTCAATTTTTAAGGCGTGTCTTAACGCGTCCCAGTGTGAAGGGGTTAAAACATCGGTCTGGAAGCACTGAAATCAGATCAGCACAAGACCGGCAGTCTAATGCTTTTTCTAACATATTTATCTGCGACTTATTCCAAAATTTTCATAGAAAGAAATTGAGCAAGCTTGTATTTTCTTTCAGATAAACAAAGGTACCGGTATGTACATGTATATGTATAGACAAGCATGGACATTTACACAGGTGGAATTACAATTTTGCAATTCCAAGAAAGAATCAAAACCAATTCCTAAAATGCTTGATCACCCACAACACTTAATTACATGTCAATACATACATGTAGCAAACAAGCACAAGGTCTCATCATGCATGATGGATCAACAACTACCGTACATGTATTAAGCACTGTTGCATGAGTGACATGCGGAAGGAAGGGAGTGGCACAAGAGGTGTGGGGGGGGGGAAGGGCTAGCTTGCCTCACCTCCTCCATGGGGACATGCTTGACAAGTCCTGAAACCACGGTCCTAGGACTCCCCTCCCCGATGTCTATCTGCTCCAAGTACAGCGTGTCAGCATCAGGATGTTTCTTGACGTCCACGATGCGGCCAATGCGCAGATCCACCTGGGTGATGCTGGGCTCTTCAGTGGGCATACTTGGACCACCCACTTTCTTCTCTTTCTGATCGGCTGGAAAGCAGACAGAAATTACACGATGACAAAAATCTGTCACGTATTGGAGCAACTTCCATCTCTTCTTTCCTCCCCTCCCAGGAATCAAAGATTTTTGTTTTTTAATCCCTCTTTAAAACTCAACTTTCTACTTGATCCTTACATTCTTTCTCTTGGGTTTCTTCAGGCTTGCTTGGTTTTAATTAATAATTTTATGAATAATAACAACATGTGGCATTATGGCTTTATATTTCAGTAATGACTACAATAATAATGATAAAAATCATGATGATGATAAGGAATAATAACAAACCATTAACAGTGGAAGGGGTCCATTTTGAGTCGTCTTCAGGCAAGATGGTGGCTTTTCATCCTCCTTCCTCCTTTTTGAATCGTTTTTTATTCCCCTTTTTCAATATTTTCATTTTTTTTTCCAGGAGAAGGAAGCCCTTTCCATGGAAGAGGCTTCATGAAATACTCAACATTACCTTTCTTCTCAATCTTGGCTTTCTTTGGGGCTGGCTTGGCCTTCTCTGCGGCCTCAGTTGTATCTGGGGCTACTGGGTCAGGCTTCTGAACACTGACCTCTGACCCCTGTTGATTACCTGCTTGGCTTGTAAGGGGCCTCGGATACGGGATCTGGATAACTACAAAGGCCAATGAAATCACAAAATAAAGTCTCCAATACATCTAGTTGCTCACGTTTTAATCTCAAATGCCAGTTTTAGTAATCAAAAATAGTGTAACGGAACAGTCAAGGTGCGCGCAGCTCGCCATAGCCTAGTACAGATTGGTGCACAGGCCTGCGCATTGATCTCCCCTCGTGCTCTTTCCCTCGCGCTTGCTCTTGCATTGCGCTATCCAACTTGTGCGCTTGGACAAGTGCTGTTCTGTGGGTGTTCTGTTGTGTCGTTGACGCCAGAAAGTTCCCACTCAGAGATTCGTGAGACAGCTTGGTCGGTCGATCTCTGTTGGGAGGAGCCCGGAATCAGATTCCGGTGAGTAGAAATTGGACTGGACAACTGTAAATTATAGTGGGAAAATGGATTGCGACTGGTTGGGAAGTTAGTTTACGCTTCACAGTGTTTTCTTCCTGTAAAGTGGCTGGAGTAAATTAAGGATATAAACTTGAGTGTACTTTAATTATCATTGTGACTGGCCTATTGTAAATTTGTTCTATGCAGGAGTCATGTTAAGTACATGTAATAATAACAGACCGACGCTTCCCCAACCAGGCTTTTATAAGGTTATGTCAAAACTCTCTGAAGTTTGCAAATACACGTAGGATGTCAAGGTACATGTATAGAGCACCCCAGAGTGTGATGTCATTTTGAACCACACAGTATAGTGCAAATGAATGAAGTACCGTACCGGTACATGTATGTGCATATTTTGTTCATGTACTGGTTCTTGCACCAACGCCATGTGCTTGACGTACATGTATTCACTTTTACTCTACTAAAGACGTTAAGAAGGTACGGTACATGTACATGTAAGTCCTTTGTATCTGTACACATGGTTGTCATCCACCCTAAATCACTGTTGGAAGAAGAGGCTGGATCAAAAATATAACCGACATTGGTCCTTGCTCTCCATGGTAGTATGGTAGCAGACTGACATCATGTGCAGCATGCATCCATAAACCTACATGTACATGTGCTCTTTGTCAAGTTTTATTTCTTAAACCCTTTGGTGTTTTACAGCCTTCGCTTGCTGCAGATGTGAAATTACAGATGTGAATTTTCTTTGTCATATTTGTTCACTGACTGATGACAACAGAAAATGCAAAAAGTAAATTGAATCTACCGGTACATGTACATATATGAAAATGGCATAAATTTTTTTTCTACATGTACCTGTACAGTGTATTTCGGTGACAGACTGGCACATACATATAAGCTCAGCGAAATGAAAGCTGCGCGGGCAGGATGTTGAGATGAAGGCTGAAATTTTTCGATTTTGGAAAACGGCACATTTTTAAGAAAAGCCTTTTGTTCCAGAATTACATTATACATACAAGAAGATTTATCAAAAATAGCGGATCACTGCACTGGCAATTTTGCAGTTTTACCTGCAAGTGCAGTTTTTAAGCATTTTCTGGTCATGCAGCTAAACGCATGTAATTTTTGTAATCTGTAGCCAATCAGTGCAGCTTCCGGTAAACAACGTGAACATTTAAAATGACCAAATAATTTGATCGTCATACCGATATTTTCATGGAATTGTCCAGTATTTCATAAATCTCACTCAAACACTTCATTGAGCCTTTTTCTAGAGATCAAACCTCAAGCACTCCTGCAAAAAAGTGCCCCAGTAAAATGAAACCTTAGAAGATACAAATTTACATGTACATGCAGATGAAACACTTGTAGACTCAAGCTCAAACAACAACAAATGGACTGATGAAAGTGGATGTCTGCCAGAATCAACTGGGAACACAAAGTTGCCATTTCCATGCCCTTAGTATGCTTGTATTACATGTACCAGTACATTTATGACTGCTCTGATTGGAGCATGCACTCAGCACAGATAATCCAGAGCAAACATGTCAGCTGTCTCAATGTCCCAAGATACTGTACATCTACATGTACATGTATGTATGTACCAAGGCTAAATGTACCAGTACATGCACAGTGGTTCCCCTTTGCTGTATCTTTTGCCCTACTTCTACCATTCCTCGTGGGATAAAAAAAAACGGAACGGCATTATGACACAATCTTCCCAAAATACCCAAGGTAAACCATACCCTACTGGTACCAATGCCCTGCAAACACTTGGAAACTTTGCTGAGAGTGAGTCTATACACTTACCGCCATGGCTGGTCTCCAAGGCAACCAGTCTTTTTAGCGCTCTTTCGACCTCAGCTTGCAGCTGTGCGTTTTCAGCTTGCAGACGACTAACTTCCCTACCACCATTGTTGGACACTAACATGGAAAAAATTAAAAACCAACTTTAAAATAAAGCTCCATTAAACTTCAGCTCAACAAGATACTTTTCAATACAATCATTTTTCAGTCATGAATCTCTGAAAACCCAGTCCATTGTGATAATTAATACATGTACCTTTACTGTACTTAATCTCTCCAGTGCCATCAAGTCCCAACAACATTGTACAATGACCAGGCTTTTCCTTCCATGAACTTGCTAATAAATCTAATCCCACCGACCTAACTACACAGAGAAACTCCCAGCATACTTGTAGAGTACTTAGAAGGATCTGGTAGGAAATGCATTAGGGTGGATTTATGTCAAAGCCGGAGATTCAGTGCTCCTTCTTACATTAAAGGACCGCATTCCTTACCTCTGAACAGCAACCAAAACAGCTGTTTTTATTCAAGGGGGCAGTGGATCTCTGAAGTATGTGGGGGTGATTGCCTAAAGAAAGAACGGTGATGTCTCAGCTTTTCAGCATCAAACAAAATCTTCTGACAGAACACAGCTGTTGCAAGTAAGGGACCAGGGGAGGTTCTATGTGAAATGTTAATTTGTGTTGCTTTCCTTGTTTTCAAAATTACATATATAAATTGAAACTCAATTGGGTAGCTCCTTTTCACGAGAGTTTAAGTCAGGGTTTGAAACCTTTTGTTACTGTTTACTGTATTGCCTTTATACGTACCGGTATTACATAGGTCTCACCTACCGTACATGTACATCGATTTAGATGTTTATTTCCTTATTTGATGATTAAAGTGGGAAGGTCCAGGGCTGGTCTTGAAAGGGCAAGGTAATTTGTCATTCATGTCATTTGCAAAGGCCACTTGTATTAGAAAATCAACTTGTCTACACACAGTGCATGGGGACATTTTAATGGCCATTGAGGCAAAGACCAGGGGCATCAAGGCAATTAATCTGATGCCTCTGTGAAGTTCCAGCCCTGAATTAGGTCTAGCTGCACAAGAAGGATTACATGTACATGTGTATGTCCATGTTATTTACTTCATGTTCAAACTGAAATGCATTTTCTTCTAAAGTGTCCTTTTAATTAAATGTAAGCCGTGAAAGAATCTTTTTGAGATATGCCAAATGGATATCTGTTTCAATGATCTGACTATGATCAGGTTACTTAATGTCATACACACGGATAAAAGTTAAAGATAAGCCAATTATAATGTAACATTAGGAAACCACCTGTCGTACCATCAATACTGCATTAGTGTCGTAGCCTTCCCTAGGGTTATGGGGTTTGTTCCTGTTGTGGAATACACTTACACAGCAACATATATCCCAATATAAGCCTGAGCGAACTCCTCTGTGTTGTCCCATGACTTATATTAGACATGACAATTACTTGTGGTCTCACATGTACCCTGTACATGTACAAATTTTTTTACACGTAAATGAGCAGACAACAGAAACTTCCTGACACCTTTCTTCCTACAGTGACATGATCAAGATTCATCTATCCTCTTACGGCATTTACAGGGTACGAAGAAGGGTCAATGGCTTTCAAAAACTTTTGTCAATGAAACATGTCACACCTACAGATGCATGAGGCACTGTAGTACACTTGCCCTCCTGTTTCATGCATGTACATTGAACATGCTCATTCAATGCACACATGTACACTGTCATGCACAAGTGGAAGCACTGGTCGGTCTGATAATCCAATGAATGCTCTTACAGCAAACTGTACATGTGCTTCATGAGTCTTATTACTGTAGAGTTGCCTTTACCAGGCCCTATAAAGGTAGAGAGGACGTGGTTTGCGAGCATGACCACAATGTTTAAGACAGAGAAGCTTATTAAATGGCTAAGTACAGATACGCTGTACCCAAAGCCCTAACATTCCTCGTCACCTCCCCTTCCTCGCCTCCATCAATCGTCCCCCTATATGTACATGTACCAGAATGTCGCTTTCACTCAACATGATCTAATCAGTTCTCTGTGTACGGACATTACTAGGGCACAGCAATGACAACATTCTATGCAAGTAATGTTATCCTTGTTATATCTGTAGCAAAGAACTAGATTCATAAGCTGAATGTTCCATTTCCCATACATGCACCTGATGATGTACAGCACGTGTAAATTACCAACTTGTTAAAAAATCAGCTGTCATTATT
Source organism: Acanthaster planci (assembly GCF_001949145.1). The sequence goes on from NW_019091363.1 coordinate 75,677, forward strand.
TTAACGAGAATGTACAAATATAGGCGCATGTAAGCCTGCTTTGAAGTAAAAACTTGCTTGGAACAACTACAGGTGAATAACAAAAACTGACATGGTAACATAGTCAACATCAAGTGACATCAAAATGTAAGGGTAGTTACCCCCGCAACGTGAGTTGCTCCAAGTTAATAGTTTTTATCTGGTTGCCAAGATTTAATTTCTTCAATTTATACTGTCTTTGTTGATCCTCTCTCCAATCAGGTATGATGTGGCTAAAGTTATGCACTGATAGAGCAGAAGTAGTTACATGGTAGATAACAGAACTATAGATGCATACTTACAGAGCCATTTCAAATGGTTTCTCATTTCTATGAATCTTAAACCTCACAAACGAGATTGTAAGCAATAAATGCAACATTAGGAAGTCAGTGGCAAACAACTTTTGAGGAATGACAAAGTCAATTCTGATAAAACCACTGATGCGCTGAATTTACATGTATAATAACATAAATGTACATGTAACGTGTCACAATGCCAGGACGACTCAATATACATCTAATTGACAGTGGCTTATAGTCTTGAGTTGATATATGGGGATATGAGCTCTTTATAGAGTATTGTTTGTACAATGTACATGTAATTTATGGAATTGCAAAATAGACTGTAAACATTTGACAACTAATACCAATAATGGAACTCATACCTTCTGAACCCAAGACTTCACAATTTATCTGAACTATCATTCAATCTGCCTGTTCACATAGCAACAGTTGCATATTATGGAGGCAATTATGGTTTGACGTATTCTAAACAAAAGACATGGCTTCCTTTTATCTACAAATTATATGCAGATCCAGTAATCAGTTGTTAAAATGTACATGCTGGAAGTAATATGAAGAAAGTTGATCTGCTTAATCAAGGAACTTTCACTATTAAATAGTTATCATAACAGATTAAAAAGTATCTTGAGATTCTCTTAAGATTCAGTTAGCACCAAACCAGACTGAACAAGATTCCTGTAAGCATCAAATTATTTCAAGTGGGTACCTCAAGATTGAACTTTGTACCGGTATCTTTTAAATCTGTTATAAGAAGTAGAGCTTTCCACGTGACTTCAACGATCCTGACGAATGTCGTGTGTTTACAGTGTTAGTACTGGTACCCACTTCTAAAGTAATTTAAATTCCCTCTTGAGAACAACTTATAACTAAAGTAGAAATGTTATTACATGTACATGTATTATTCAAATTCTGGAGTGCCAGTATCACTTATTAAAAATCAGAGAGTGGCTTTTCTTCATTTGATTTTACATTTAACTGCTTTTGAAATTGTGATGTGAAGCCAACTCAGTCTAGTCTGCAGTCAACATTCTCATGTTATCCATTGTGTGCTATGCCGGTATATGGAGATCCCTCAGTCACAAACTATGAAAATTGTGAATCACATTCATTATTTAAGATGACACATACATGTACATACATGTACATGTATATGTATGCGCACTGCAGTTCCAATAGGAAGAACACATGTGTACATGTATGCACAAGTTTACAGGCTGCACGCATGTACAGGTAGGTCCAGTACACACGTACAATTACATGTACAGGTAACTGCAGTTAGACAAAGAGAGTACCGGTGATTTATTTGAACATGTTAAATGAGAAAGATATGTATCCGGTACATGTCCACGTACATGTACATGTGGGGTTACATGTATTTTCACCGTCCTGATGAGTAGGACGATGAGCGAGTAGGAAAAGACAATTGACGAGGACAGGATGAGTAGGATTTGTGCTACCTGCAAATCAAAACCAGCTGTGGACCAGCTGTCACAAGAGCATGTCGTATGTTATACATGTACACGCATCATGTGACATGTTGGTTGGTAACCTGTTGGCTAATAATCCTTGTGCTTAGCAACAAATCTACAATGTACATGTATGTGCTTAGCAGGTTAGAAGAGGGGGAAAAAGTAGTTTAAAGTTTTTGAAGTGCAGGTGGATCTTCCACTTGCATAAATTCAAAGTACTACTAGCTCTGTGAATATTTATTACGCACAGAAGGTAAATTTAATCCACACTGGAGTGAGAACTTTTTGATGCTGCAGACAAGCCATCCCATAGTCTATCAAGTTTCTGCCTTTTGGAACTGAAAAGTCAACTCTGGACTGAAATCTTAGAATTTCAAATGGTGTTCATTTGATTTTGCTGGTGGAAATCACCGGTACTTGTGCACCAATTCCGGTTCCCCTGCAACAATACTGAATTAATAATGAGAAAGAGAGAACGAATTGTCACACATGCTGCATCCAATGAGTGCTTGAATCAATCAATGCAAAATGACGGCCTTTTGCCCCCTCCCTCGGTAGTTGAAATTGTGACCAATTATCTATTCAATATCATTACCAGTGGCATTCTTCAGGTCCTTGAGCTGGCTTCTGAGGTGTGAAATGATGCGATCGGCCTCTTGTGCCCGCTGCTCCAGGCGTGCCACTATTGCCGAATTCCTAGACATGACTGAGCGAATGTATCGGCCGCAGTGACTCACATGCAGAAACCTGTCAATTGATGCAGGTAATAGAAGCAAATTAAAGTTGAGAATCTGAAAGGGTACAAGTGCATATGTGGCTCATTTAACTTAGCTTTAACCCCAACCTTCTAGGGTGCATGTACACGTAAAATCATAATGAAATTGGAGGATTTGGGACTGTTAGGACTACATGTACATGTACCTGTACATGTACATATATAGAACAAGAGTTGACTGTATTTACATGTACATATACAAGTGTGCTGGGGAAAGTTTTGAACAGTGTTCCTTGAGTGACAGTTTAAAATCCCAAGAGGCCCTCTGAGTCTCATGTACATGTACAAAGGTCATAGAGCAGTACAGAATGTGGTACATTTACATGAATCGATGAAAGTGCACTATGACACCCAACATGTTATGCTGCAGTGTATTAAGATGAGCTCCAGAAATAAACAGCTGTGAAATGGGCCCCATGAAGGCCGACAAGGAAGCAATTATTCCTGAACATGAACACAGGATCGTCATAAACTATCATTATTATTATCAATTATTCATGCCTTTTCATATACACAACCACAAACAAGATGGGCACAGGACTAGCAAAAGCGATGACAATCACTATAGTCACCATAGCCCTGCCACTCCTTATCTTGTTTCTAATATGCATAAATGTACATTAAAAATATATCTACATGTACATTTAATAAATAAGAACAAGTTAAAAATATGATAAAAAACCAAGTAAAATAATAAAATAGAAACCTAAAAAGCCCTGTAAGTAATGTTAATTTGGATACCATTACAACTTAAATCAAGACTATTACATAAACAAAACAAATTAATTAAAATTGAAATTACTACCTGAGAAACTAGATGTATATCCCCATTAAAACACAAAAGCATCCCCCCCCAAAAAAGACAAACAGGGAAGAGATGAATTAAAATCAATAACAAAAATGCAGTGAAAGGACATTTACAAATTCCTAAGAAAAGAAAACAATAGGCATACTATTGCGAATATTTCAGACAGACATAACTAAATACAGTTGAACACATGAACACAAGATGTAGAGATTGGGTCCTAGGCTTACAGGTGGTTAAACATAACATCATTAAACATAGTGAGAATGGACAGTAACTTTACGGATACATGTACATTACATGTAGCTCACACTTGGCAATAGGTGAGTGTACTGAAAAATCACGCCTACATGTACAGATCAGACCATCCCAGTATTTCTGATCCGTCTGTGTAACTCATCACACCAAGCCTCTGACCAAGGATAAAGCCAGAGGCACATTTTCAGACCCTCTCTAAATTGTCTACTTGTTTTGAGTTTGAGGAAGCAAAGCAGTTTAATACACCATACTGCAATATAGGAAGGACGAGAGCCTTGTAAAAAGAAAGTTGAGCTCAATGGTCTTAATGAGGGCCAGTGTCCCATTACATTTTTAACATGATCATTTCTGAGAGAGCTAAGCATTTACAGTGACTCCAAGATATTTGCCCAAAGGAGCAGCTACCGGTAATAGTGGGATGCCTGAAAGGAGACACGTAGGGAGAAATTGGTTCATACTTTTGGATTTACTTGTAACAGGTTATACCAATGGAATCACTCTAAACCCTCAGCTTATTGAGGTCTTTCAACAGAATAGTGATATCAGAGTCTGCATGTAGTTATGAAATGAACGATACAAGAGTACATGTACATGTATGTCATCAATGAATAAACCAGAGTTGAATCAATACTATGGGTTATGTCATTAACAAAAACATACATTAAATAGATTTGATTCAAGAACACTGGCACCTGTTGACCACCGCACTTCACCATATACATGTACATGTACACTGTACCATTCTGAGATTTGTCCAATGAAGGTTACTCTCTAGAGACGGTCCACCAAGAAATTTGTGATGTACATGTACCTTCAGAGAGAACCCCTTAGGTTACACCCAATTTAAAGCAAGTTTGTGAAGAAGAATTTGATGAGGCAGACTACTAAATGCCTTGCTCATACATGTACATGTATCAAGAAACACAGCATCTACCGGATCTCTGGGTGGACTCCATTGATCCAGAGCATCTGAGTAACTGTGAGAAATGGGTTTGCGGGTACACCATGGAATCAATCTCTTTTGGGCGAGGTGTGGTCCTAAAAGAACTGGTGAGTCTTAGCTCGACGTTTCGGCCAGTGTGCTTTAGCCGTCCTCAGGAGAGTACACACTGGAGAGCACACTGGCCGAAACATCGAGTTAAGACTCACCGGTTCTTTTAAGGACCACACCTCACCCAAAAGAGATTGATTCCAAGGTGTACCCGCAAACCCATTTTTCATGTCTCTTCCACCATGCAAAGCTTCAAATCTTCTGAGTAACTGTGCTACAGATGACCTACAGGGAATGAATCTATGATGATTAGCAGACACTAAACAATTATCCAAGTGGGCTAAAACGTCATCTAAGATCATTCTTTTCATGTATACCC
>NW_019091363.1:80762-124100 GCF_001949145.1 Acanthaster planci
ATGTTTTCATGATTTTACAGACAATGTATGTGATCGAGGGCAACAGGCCTACGATTAGTTAATTTACATCAGTCACCTGACTTAAACACATGCTTGGGGAAGAGTTCGCCGCAGAAGATGGAACTGGTGAGGATTCTGCATAAAATTGGTGAAAGGGAGTCAGTGGTACAAATGCCTTTCACCAATCACTCTTTGTTGGATTCCCCTGCATCTGATATGCCCTACCTCCTGAAACCACAGACGGTATCCTCCGAGGTCTCAGCTCTTGTTTAAACAATCTCAAATCACAATTTTTCAACTGATACATTTGTCTTATCTGAAATTGATTTTCCTGTGACTGCTCCATATCTGAATGCAACTTCATGACTGGGTGTTCACAGTAATTCTTTATAATAATCTTGTCTAAATTATTGTTAATACATGTACAGGTTTTGTCTCTATATTTACTAGTACCGCCGGTTGGTGTATGTTTTGTATGTATGCAGTTCTACCACAAGAGCCACTTGGTTTTCTTTTGGTAATCCTTCAGCGGTGGTCCTGTATTTGTAACTATCTTTGTATTTTCTGTTTGTCCACTATGGTTTGGTTGTCCTGAGAAATATTAAGAACATGAAATGAAAAAGTGGTGCTAGGCAACAATCTCACACCAATTTCATGAGGCCCAGGCACCTTCCCCAATGGCAAGCTAGAAATAATCTGGCACATTCTACCAGCTGAAAAGCTAGCAGAGGAAAGACGACCGATTGAAAAGACACAGTAACCTAAACATGTACATGTACATGTGCAGGTGGGTCGTCAGAGAGAAAACATGGTTCTGAAAACACAGATGAAAATACATGCAAATAGCATTAGCTACATGTACATGTACATACATGTACGGTAGATGTACATGTATGTTCTGTGAATAGAAAGGAGGTTTTATCACCATGTCTAAACATCAGAGGAGTGGAAGATCATTTCCTACTTCTCATTATCCACAGAAAGAAACAATACATGTAAGTCTTACATTCATATGCTTTGCGGGTTTGTTATTTCAACCGGTTGTGAACAATGCTGTGTGATTGTCAATCTCTCAGTAGACCAGAGCTCTTGGCTGTTTTGAAGAGACACGTTTTTTTTTTCCACTCAAGTGCTTTATATCGGAAGTAACCCCGGGACATACAGTTCTTCTTTCTTGATTTAGCCAGCTTCATGGGTAGCACATCTTTCATGGCTGCATCAGTGGTATCGAGAAACCCTTCCCACGGCTGAGTAATCATAATGTCAGTTGGATCGAGGAACAGATTCCAAGGTGCATACAAGTACATGTATGTCATCAAGGAGTTGAGTTGTTCCATTGATGCTGGGTCACACATGTACATGTACATGTAAGTAATGAACTTTCTGATGGTTGACAGAAGAGATGGAGAAAGGCGACAAAGGCGGGTAACATGAACTGCGCTGTGATCACTACAAACAGGATTTGGTTCAGTTTCCACATGTACATATATGAGTGATATGAAAAGGGGGATTCTGCAGATTATGGAGCCAGCCTGGGGAGAGTTTGAAGTGCTTGGATGAGTTAACGTCACTGACCAGTTTCAGATTCAGTGAATCTATAAAATCACTAAGTGAAGAGCGACTGGAAGTGTCGGGTAACTCAGGGGTCCAGTCAATATTAAAGGACAATTCCGTGGGGAGGTGGACAATGATGTTTTACCCATGTTGAAGTTAAAGAAACAAAAAGAAGTCTATCCATCGGTTGCATATTTTGCAAAATACAGTTTTAATGCTGAAGAGATTTGTTTCGTCATCCAAACTGCTAAAATATATACTTAATTGAATTTGTATTTCTGAAATAGAAAAAAATGCCAGCACTTCTATTAATTCAATTTAGAAAAGCAAATTGGGTGTACTCCGGACTCCTAAGTGGAAATTTCCACACCACCTTCCAAAATATTTCATCACAAAGAATTAAGCATTTTGGTCATATAACGCGAGTTACCAAAACAAACCATTTTTTTTATTCTGAAGAAATTCTGAGAGGTACCGGTAATTTGTTGGCTTTGATAATTTTTAAAACTTATCACACTTGATTCTGTAAGCAAGATACTTGCCAAAATAAACAGTGTCATCAGTTTTAAAAATGTCTTCAAAAAGTGTAACGCAAGTTACCACCATGTAATGCAAGTTACCAAATAAAATGCAAGATTCCACTAGTATTAGCAATGTTAACTGGGCTGGGGTGTACTGAACACAATGAGCACTGCGAGGCGCTGAAACAAGAGAGCAGCCTAAATGAACTCTGCCTATTGGGCAGTATCAACCTGAGCACATGCCACATTCTCTAGGCTTTCACGTTAAGTTTTTGTCCATCAATAAAACCCAAAGTTTATCATCTGAATACTGTCCCAGCATCAAGATAAAAAAGAGTACGTGTATTTTATTAATTTGTATTTTTTTTGTAATTTTAATTTGTAATCAATGAAAAGAAAGAAAAGACTAGAATATTTGTAGTAGTCCTACACGTAGGCCTACATGTATGTCAACTACATGTCCATGGTACAAGTATACATTTCCTCTTGTTGTACTTCAGACCATAATATTTATAATGACTTACATGTAGCTGCACACTGCAAGCAATGATTTTTCAATCCTACCGGTACCATGTACATGCTACATGTACATGTAATTACATGTACATGTATGCTCACACACTCATGTAAATAAACTGCAGGGTATAACTGTGTGCTAGGATGGAGCTATACACGTAAATGTACCAGCTCCATGGTGCTACATGTACCGGTACATGTACATGTAGGATGCCACTTGTAGTCCCTGGCTCCCACCTCCCCCCCATACAAAAGACATGAGGTCTATTCAAATTATGACTTGCAACGTTCAATACAATGCTGGAGTTGTACTTAGGACTTACATCTTATTCTGTTACAACTGTGAATGAATGTCCAAAGTCAAATAATGATTTTAAAAATTTAATGAAATTATTATGGTTTTTGTATCAGATTTTTAAGTTTAACTTGCTTCGATTTTCCCAAACATTAACTGAACCTTGGGTGGAATTTAAAAATATAACTGAAATTTACTGTGAAGATATTTTGTTTTATTTTCCACAGAAAGACAACATACCTCTAACATCTGCTGAGAAGCGAAAACAATACAGACAATGCCTAAAAGTTACTGGCCAAAAGATGAGTTCAAAGCACGCCAAGCAGTAGCTTCCAAGAAATGTTGTGACTTTTGACAATACACATGCAGGTGTATCAATAACATCATTGTTCCAAATACATTCATTTTACTACATGTATTTACAAAAGTGTGCGTCTGTAAAAATACTTAAGACAAGATATAGAGCTATCCAAAGAGGTACATGTAAATGCCATCGATTTGTGCCAGGCTGTTAGAATGGACATAATGTAACACGAGTTACAAATGTACTGATATTCACATGTACCGGTATTTGCTCCGTATTTTACCTGCTGATTGTTTCTCAACTTTAATATTGTTAACTTGCAAGTCATAACCCATTGTCAATTCAAAGTAGGAAAAGTTTTTTTTTCCAGGTTGCCTTTGCGAAAAGGAGGCTTTCACAGAAGTGACCATGTCCTTTTTAAGCAACACAATTTACCAAAATTAAACAATTCAAGAATTTTAAAATGTTTGTCCTTTGTTTTTCTTTTTTAATTCATTCAGTTGGTTTATGTCTACTCTACCCACAGTGAAAAAAGAAACTTGTAATTCCTAACAATTACCATGGAATTGCCCTAACATCACACCTGAGGAGGAGGTTGTCATTTCCCCTGTGTTTGTTTACAACCTGGTCCATATTAGTTACCATCTCGGTAATCTTGTCCCAAAATGATGCATTTGCAGGGGGGGACAGTACAACACACCGATGAGCCACTTGAACTTACTGAGTGTGACAGAGATCCAACCAAGTTCTTGTATACGGTATATGTACATGTACCTGTACATGTGCATGTGTATTTGGGCTTTCAAGTTCCTCTGGGCAAACGGAATGTCACCTTTCTTTGACTACCATGAGAACCCTAGCTTCTCATCCCTGATGGTCTTTCCTGAAGCTTGCATAGTCCTGTGGAAGGCCCAGTATTGAGTCGCTGTCCTGTGGGCCCAGCCACATTTCAGTGACGCAAAGAATGTACCTACTTCATGGTTAACAGACCAGTGCACCAGATTTCATTCAACTTTAACTCGCAAATGGCTTATTGAATAAACCAAAATAATAATAATAATAATAAAAAAACATGTACACTGTACATTATGTACATGTACATGTGCTCGGCCATGCAGTGACTCACGCAGGCAAAATGGAATGGTTCTGCAACTTTAAGTAGAAAGTGCTGAGATTTCAAAGAGAAATTATCCACAGTTCTAATCAGGATCGCGCCACTCATAGAAACTGGTCCAAATTGGTCACAAAACAATCTCTCATCTTGGGTTGCATAACTTACATATATACGTACCTACATGTACATGTAACAGTATGTACAGTACAGGCAACACTGCACACTGGAAACAGCATAAATGAGCAGAAAATCTGACCCAACACAAGGTGTGCACCACAGTCATCATTCTCCTTCTCTTCATACATGTACATGTACAATGTATGATAAGAAAACCACAATATTATCAAGTAATAACCATGGTAACAGTGACATTGGCTTTTCAACTGGCCTTTTCAAAAGGGGTACTATGATACATGTACATGTACATGTATGCACAACTAAGGTGTACATGTACATGTACGTACATGCTAGGGGTGGTACCAAAGTAATAAATCACAGAGTTACTGGGTCTGGAGTAACTCGATGTACAGTTTATGTGTGCACGGTGCCAGGTACAAGGCACTGCAGGGTACTAAGTCCTACATGGGTACCAGGTACTGCAGGGTACTAAGTCCTACATGGGTACCAGGTACTGCCGGGTACTAACTCCTACATGTACATGAGTACCAGGTACACGTGCCAGGTACTGCCAGGTACCGGTAGTGAGTACTACATGTACATGTAGTACAATGAGTGCCATGCAGCATGCACAAACAACCTTAAGGGAACAACATCATTCATCATTCATTAAGTTGTTTTTGACAGCTGCGGGCTCTGATTCCTCATGATGATGCTGGCTACGAGTAATAACAAAGACATGCAAGCGACCGTTCTTAGGAATGTCTGAATGTAGAGGTGCTCAGCTGTGTGTTGGGTGCTATCCATCAATTTGTACGATTTCTCAATCTCTGGCTGTTCTGTTGATCTTTTTACTGCAAAATTAGCGGACAATTCTGCCACAAAAATCACATTTAATTGCTAATGGATGGATGTGCAAGACTGTTTCCAACAAGGTGCATGTACAGTGTACATGTAGATGTACAGTCTGAGATTTCATGAAGTTTTACCTGACGTGACTGATATAGTGTTACAAACTTCCCTGGACATTAGTGCGCACAAGCATGCTGGTCTAATTATTGAGTGGCTAGAGGGTGCACTCCGACATAATCCATTATCAAGCACTAGTCTTGCTGTCTTGGGGGCCTGCTGCAAGCTAAGACTACCGGTATGCTCAAGAATCCAGCCATGGGAACAAGTTTTGGGCAAACAAGTTTCCTTTTTACATTTCATGAATACATGTATACACAGTAATTGATGCAAATGAGTTATATTCATGCTGTACATGTACATGCATGGTTAAGAAAATTCAATGGTGAGGGATCACAGAATACCACATAACTTAAAATTATCCCCCCCCCAAAAAAATGAATAGCTACACAAAGAAGGTACACTGTACTTATGTACAATTCATTCCAAGCATTCAAGTATGAATCCAGGCTGGGGTGGGAGGTCAACTCCCTCCCTCCCACACTGAAAAAATTAATAACAATACCATACATGTAGTAATAGAGAAAAAATGACATCCTGTAATTTGTGTAAGAGTTTTTTTGTACGACGGTCACAATGTAATGCATTTACCAAACCTACATGTACATGCACACATGTGTCCAAATGTCTGTAACATTTGGAAATGTTGCAGACCAGTGTTCTAGTCAAGGTGGGAGACGCCGGCAGCACCACCCGTTACAGTAAATTTCTGTACGGCTCTTGAGTTCAAATTGGCCGTGCTGCCCAGCACAGATTTTCCAAAAAATGAACTGAAATATTGCTGAGAATGGACCAATTTGATCATATTTCAAGCATACAAAGTCGCAATTTTGCACTATTTTGCAATTTTAAACAAGTAAAGACACAAGAAATACATGTACATGTATATTTCTCATTTTCTTCGTATCAAAAAACATACCTTCACGATGACGTGGGGGAAATCCCTTCTGGGATTCCCCTAAAAACCTAGCTATGAGCTGCTCGAGCTCCGCTCACTGCGCTTGCTACGCTTGGTAATCCAAAAATTTACCCAGCACTAAAATAAGCCTATATGTAGTTAGAACACTGGATCTGCACCTGGCAGTGGCTACGCAGACAAAATTCAATATGTTCAAGGATATCAAAAAAAAAGGATGTTGTTTTTGACAGCTGCGGGCTCTGATTCCTCATGATGACGCTGGCTACAAGTGATAACAAAGTCATGCAAGCGACCGTTCTTAGGAATGTCTGAATGTAGAGGTGCTCAGCTGTGTGTTGGGTGCTATCCATCAATTTGTACGATTTCTCAATCTCTGGCTGTTCTGTTGATCTTTTTACTTCAAAATTAGCGGACAATTCTGCCACAAAAATCACATTTAATTGTTAATGGATGGATGTGCAAGACTGTTTCCAACAAGGTGCATGTACATTGTATAGTCGGTGAGATTTCATAAAGGATCACCTGACATGTCCAATAATGCTGCCGATACAAACTTCCCAGGACATTAGTGCGCACAAGCATGCTGGTCTAATTATTGAGTGGCTAGAGGGTGCACTCTGACATGATTCATTATCAAGCACTAGTCTTGCTGTCTTGGGGGACAGCAAGCCAAGACTATGCATACAAAGTTTCAGGCAAACTACATGTAAGTTCATTTTTATATTTCCTGAATATACAACGTAATTGATGCATTCCAAGCACTCAAGTATGAATCCAAGATGGGATGGGAGGTCAACTCCCCCCCCCCGATAAAAGTTAATAACAATACCGTACATGTACACTGTAATAATAAAAAACGATGACATCCTGTAATTTGTGTAAGAGTTCTTTGTACAACGGTCACAATGTAATGCATTTACCGTACCTACATGTACAGTTGTACACGTGTCCAAATGTCTGCAACATTTGGAAATGTTGCAGACATTTTAGAAAACTATTGGATCTGCCCGACATTGGCTACACAGACAGAGTAATACGGATGTTGGAAAAGAAGTCTGGGTCCAAGTTTCCAATTGGTAGATACATGTAGACCTAAGCAGATAACAGGATACAAATTTGGAGCCAGACTGGGCAGATCAACAGAAGGCAACTTACATGTACATGTTAGTACTACTCTTAGAGACCTGAAGTTAGTACATGTACCAACGTCCAAGATGATGTACGGTAGTCGCCAGGTCCCTATTTCACAACTTACTATGAAACCAATGTGACTTGACAATACCTGTAGGTGATGACATTAGGGGCCTAGCAACTACACCATCATGGACGTTAGTGCTACCGGGTAGTTTGAATTGCCACATGAAGAACATTGCAATCTTGAGCTCAGCGAACAGGAGGGTTTCTCATTTAAATGGAAAATTTTCTTTTCTTAAAACTGGAAGACGCAAGTCAACATCCGGGAGCTTTGCGACCTTTTTGCAGTGAAAACAAACCACTCCATTCTGACATTAAAAGTCAGCGGTGTTTTCATCTCGCTGTGACCTCAGGTTGCAAAAGCGCCAGGATGAACACGCGCAGTCGCGTCCATCCATACATGTACAGTACATGTATGTGAGCAAACCTTACCACCATCATCCTCTGATTCACACTGAACATGCTGACTCCGGGCTAAGGTTTGGAAGATAAATGCTGCTGAGAGGTACATGTATGTACATCTTTGGGATACAATGAAAAGATATTTTGAATGAAATCAATAAGTGGAAGCAAACACCTGCTAGGCCTATGTACATGTACTGTACATGTATGACGGGTAGGGCTTACTCTATAAAGATGGACAAAGTGATGGACTGGAGCTACACCAACTGAGCTATCCAGCCTTATGTTGGCTCTTCCCATTTGTCAATATCTTTGTTCAGAGGGTGCAAGTCAGAAGCCAATAAACCTGAAACACCACGTACCAGTAGCCAGGGATCACACCCCGATAGGGCCTAAAGTAACATTAACACGATACAACCTGGGAAGTGATGAACAAGGATCACTTGAAGAGGATAGGCCTACAGCTTTTTGAACATACATGTAAATCATGATACATTTAAAACTATTTAAGGGAAACTGACTAGGTGTTTACAAATGATTACAAAGATATAAATTATAAGATATTGACAAATGGAAAGAGCTACCAACACACGGTTACACGTAGATAGCTCAGTTGGTAGAGCACCGGTACGGTGTTCCAGAGATCGCAGGTTCAAATCCCGCTCCACTCAATTTCTTTGTTCATCATTACAGTATTTTTTTTTTAACTGAGATTAATTTGTTTAATATCTTGGGCACGGTTAAATTTTTTCAAATTGGCTACCACCATTTATTAACTAATGATGTCCTCTCTCTTATGAAATCGAGAAATCCAATTTACTGACACAGATGACTGAGCACAAAACAGTTCAATCAACCATGTCAGAACTGGTCTTGCACCAGATAGATGTTTTGGTAAAGAACCTTGTCAGCCCAGTGCAGGGCTTTTGTTGGGACTCTAAATTATGCAATCCTCAGCATGTTATTTCATTGCACACTCCTTAAAGTTGAAAAGAATGTTCATTTTCTCACACCAGCAAAATTCAGCTTACAACTGAGCAGCGTGTGTTTGTGGTAACAGAGTGGTTGAGGACCGGAAGCCTCCAGCAAGTAACAGATACATTTGGTCGGCACTTTCCTGACTGTGCCATTCCCACCAGGTCAACAATTTTGAAAAACATCTAAAAGTACCAATGGGAGGGGACAAGCTTGAATCTCAACAAGGGTCGCTCAGGCCAACGAAGAACAGCAATATCAGATGTGAACATCAGGGCTGTCTGTGAGTTGCTACCCTGGTACAAAGAGACCGTCATGTGTCTGCCAGGAGAAATGGGCTAGAAATTTCACCCTCCTCTTTCCATAAGATTATTCGATTGGACATCCAATGGTACCCTTACAAGATGCACAGGCAACACGAACTCCTTGATGCAGATCTACCCAGATGATTAAGAGTATGCCAGTGGTTCCTTGACCGGCATCCCGGATTCTTTTTCATGAATGGCCAAGTCAATAACCAGAATGTCCGCCAATACGCTCTGATGCATACCCCATCCAACTTCAGTTTTGACGTAAAAATGAGCCGAGAGAAGATTTCTCTTTGGATAGGTCTGTGTGGAGATGGCACTGTCATTGGACCCTATTTCTTTGATGGCAATCTCAATGGTGAACGTTACCTTGAGATTATCAACAACGAAATTGTACTGCAGTTACAGTAACACTTTGAACAGTACGGTGGAATGTTTCGCTGCTATGTTGAGCCTAGGATGGAGCTCCAGCGCATCGTTGGATCATCATGGGGGAAAGGCTATGAGAGCTGCTCAACACGAGAGTAATTGAGATCAACCATGAGACTGAGTGGCCACCAAGGTGCCCTGACCTAACCCCTTGTGAGTTATTTTCGTGAGAAAATCTTAAGAACCAAGTTTACAAGTTACCACCCCAACATGCCCAAGATATCAATGACCTACACGGTACATGGTCTTTCTTTTCTTTTAGGTGTGAAAATCCTTGGCAAGTTGGAGTTAGGCTGCAGTGAATCTGGTGCAAGACCAGTTCTGACATGGTTGATTACACTGCTTCACGCTTAGTCATCTTGACAGTAAATTGGATTTCTTGGTGTCATAAGAAAGAGGAGCCGAGATCATGGTGGTGGCTAATTTCCAAAATATTTAACCATGTCGAAGTCACCAAGAAATTAATCTCGGTTTCCTTTTTTAACCCCCCCCCCTTACATGCCTTATAATCAGTTATCAGCAACTACGACGTAGCAAGCCTAGTCAGTTTCCCTAAATAGTTTGTTTCACAAAAAATGTTAATAACAGCTCACATAAGCCAGGAATTAGAGTAAGTTATGATGAAGACGAAGCCTCACATCACACCGGGCACGTACAAGTGTACATCATGTACAGTACATGTGCATGAACACGAAAGGACAAAGTGCTGAGGAAGACAAGATAGTCTGGTCCCGCTAATTGTGCGAGGTACGCGGTAATAACGCAGAGAAGATCTACAGGAACAAGGTGTAGGAAAAAGTAACAAATGAAAACGCTTGGTGGCGCCATTCATTTTGATCCGCAGACGTGCAGGTTACAGATCAGTAAATAAGCTGCCCCATACACAGTGATAAATATCCCCACATCAAAAAGCAGGAAAAATGCTTATAAGTTTCTCAGGTGTTCAAGACACATATCAAATTAAACTCACTTCCCCATCTTTCACCTCCTTTCAATTTTCAGTGGCTTAACCGATGACTTTTGTAGATATTTCTCTCCAAAAAAAATCACCCCTCAAAACAGTCATGATGTCCATCGCCACTTTGAAAATTGACGCCTACACTCTATTGGAAAACGGCACGATTTAGAGGGATCAGTTTCGCCTGGTACTTTCGAAATACAAGCTGGCAGTCCTGCTGGTAGATTCCATCCTCCATCTTAAAAAACACCCAATCCACGCGCCACGAAATGCTCTAATAGCAGAGAATTTGACAGTCGCTGTCGCGGAGGCTGGGACTTGTTTATTGAATCTGCACACAGACATTTGTTTTATTGCCCACGTGTCAGAATAATTGCACCGCTGCAATTAACACTTTAACCCAACACTTGTTTCAGTGTTCTGTGTCCTTGCTCTATGTTAAGACACATAAAATCAAAGCTTATTTCGTAATCTTTCATTGGGTGTAATCTTGGATGACTTTGGAAATCTCCATCCAAATTTCGATCACCCCTAGTGCATCCACTTTGTTGCTATGGTTCTCAATACTTTCATGTGTCCACCGTTCTGAAACACAACTCCTTCCCAGGGCGTGAAAAAGCCTTACAATTTAGCCTTACCCCTCCCAAAAAGCCTGAAGAGGATACAGAAAGTCCCCATTTTTTCCAGGCAATGTGCGTACCCCCCATTAATAATTAAACCCAATTAGCTGAGTCTATCTCGTGCTATTTATCCTCAGCTCGATCATCATCCCTTCTTTTTTCAATATTCCGATTGGACATTGAAAGCCAACTGTAGCCTTGTATAGATTTGTCTGTACATGATACTTATTTGCCACCGCATCAATGCAAAATGCATCAGTAGACTAGTGCAATGTTGATCAATAGGCATTTCATTTTATTTCACTACATGTAGTATTATTATTTAACACGCATATAGCAGCAGAATGGACTGCGCACGTGCATATATCTTGCAAACTTATTATGGGCTCATGTCTTTGAACCATGACAGACGGCAGCGGTTTTCATTGAGCACTAGACAAAAACGTTACCCTCTCGCGAGACTCAGGTCACATTATCCGTCGCCTGGTAACAAGTCAGTAAAACGAACATATGACGGCATTGTGTGCGTTGCATTGTATGAAAGTAGCAACAGGTAGACGAACAGCATTTTTATCCTTTTCCTTTTTCATTGCCAGTGGGCGGGAACGAAAACTAGATTCTGCATACGAAAAAGTTTTCCATGGAACAGACGATTCCTTCGTGGATTTTATGCGCATGGGCAATCATCCGGTATATTCAGCTGGTACAACACAGCAAATGGGTTGGCTGGCGGGCCGACTGTAAAAAGGCACCAACGGTTGTGAGTACACCCAAACACTATCGGGTGGTCCGTTGACTGCGCAGCTTGACATTGTGAATTAAATACTCTCGCCTGCCTTTATAAGACACCAGAGAAAACGGCGACAAACTTGGCCAAGGGGAAGAAGAAACACCTTCTGGTAAGTTGGTAATTCCTTACTTTCTTCTCCATTCGTGAAGTTTTAGACAACTGACAAAATACACAAGCCGAATTAAGGCTTGCAGCTCTACACATCGTTTTCAGGAGCTTGAACGAAGGAAGGGTCATGACATTGTAAACTGATATGCATCATACATTCCTTCAAGTGAAACTCTCCACGGTGAGAAAGTTGTTGAGATCATCACCTTTAATCCTGAAAGAAAGGAGCTGTTTTTGGACCATCTCACAGATAGACATCTCACTGGGATTCTCCAAGGATAAACTAAGAACTTGGCTGTCCCATGGTTGGTCTTTCAGAAGATTTGCAGGCATGTTAAAACAATAATGATCATACAACTGTGAAGTTTGAATTTAATCCATTAACACATTGATTTGTTGTTATAAGGTAGTTAGTTGGCAACACGCAAATAGCCTGAGCCGTGTATTAAGCACTTAAAATGGAAAAACTGCACAATATTTTGGCCTTGTCCAAGCTAAATGGGCTTTGCGTGAAAACAGCATGCCCAGTTTTCACAAAATTGGTGTCAAAATAACGTCAATACAAGTGCATGCCCCCTACAGCTCATATACGGCGACCTGTTTGAATTCAGCGCATGTGATCTGTCTTGGCCCTACAAGCTAGCATTTCGCCAGAACAGTGTGCCCGAGTTTACAAATGTATGAATTAAAATGCATTACAACTCAAGTATGGGTGAAAATTGACTGGAAGGCCGTATAGAAGGGTTACCGTTGGCTACATGGAACACTCTTGAACAGTTTCGCTCACACAGGTGAAATTTCTGGGCAGGCACCTGTTTTCTCAAGGGGGCACAGAAAGAAACGTACTAGGCGCATAAGTGGTGCACGTTTTAAAATGTCAATTTGGGGGGAGTACTTTAGCCGGCAGACACGAACCCCCCCCCTGCCTCCGTATTACACCCGTTAGTACCGCACTATATATATTGGGCACACGGTCTAAATTTTTGAAAGTAAACGCGATATTTGTTCAAAACTGCAGCAAGGGCTGTGATAACATGTCACAAAAGGTGCGGCAGCTCTTGGTGATGGGATTGATGTACCGAAAAATTGACATGCCCTCTGGGGTGAAAACGTAATCAGTGCTCTGGAAGGCTATTTGGAAGGTGATACATAATACTGCACTCCGGAGTGTAGTTTTCGTATAAGTACCGAACACTCCGGAGTGTAGTTTTCGTGTAAGTACCGAACACTCCGGAGTGTAGTTTTTGTGTAAGTACCGAACACTCCGGAGTGTGGTTTTCTTGCAAATACAGTTTCGTCTGGTCCCTGGAAGAAGGCATTTGAAGACATCGATCCGTTACAATGTGTGTTGGGTTTAAGACAAAAGACCTGAGAATACCAGTCTGCTGAGCAAACGACACTTTATTTCTTAACCTTATTGTTGCTGCACATACGCGACGTATCAATGATATCTCCAAGTTTAATTAACAGCATGAGCGCTTTGTTCACCATTTATTACAAATCAAATTTAAGGCGATTATAGCGCAGCTGCGCGTGCGGTGCCGAATAGCAGAAAATGTCAAGGCCTTAGGCCATTCATATTTAAATCCGCACACAACTGCTGTCGTTTCATCAGACCACCCTTCTCCCTGTGCGTTTACAGCATACGCAGACGTTCTGACGCTCCCCCCCGTAGGCAGACGAGCTTCACTTGTTTCGCCAATCTAAAAGCTGTGTTCAGCAATTGAACACAACCTTGCTCTCATTCTGCAAACATCTTTAGATGCAAAACATTTGGTGTTCGATTCTTGCAACCATCAGTTTTCGATAGCTATCCGTTCAAAGTCTAACCTGTGTAACATTTAAATATGCTTAGGCCTTTGTACAAACTTTAAAAAGTGAAGCAACGTTAGACACGGCTAAACACAGGTTTTTTTCGCAGTGTTGAGTAGATAATTTGCACCGGTAACTTGATAAATATCTCAATGGTGATGAAAGGGACTGTTTTATAAAGATTTTCGACGACACAAAAACTAGTGGCGCTATAGCGCCACTAGTTTTTGTGTCGTCGAAAATCTTTATAGTGACATATTAATGGCATCATCATTGTATTAAATACAGAATTTGTGAGCGTCGTGCTTCGATATCAGTATCGACATTCCTCCACTCTCCCACCCCTGCAAACATACTTTATGAACAGCTCCTATAGGGCAAACTCGGGACGTTGGTAGATGCCAATGAGCTAGAAATGCAGACTCAAGGACGCTGAAAATAGATCACAAAACAAAGCCCGAATGGAGAAAATAGATAATAAAAGAACGGATTTTTGTGTTACGAAATTATTTTCAATTATTTTTGTCATCAATATCTTAAAAGCACCGTTTCACAATTAAACCTTAAAGGCGGAACTTAAATTTTAAAATACAACAGGGCACCGAACCCTTGGCTGTCACAGGTTTAAATCGTTCTTGTACAGAATCCTGCTATAACATGCACCAATGACATTATTCTGGAGTAGTTCTGACCAATCTCTAAATTGCCATAATATGGCCTATGCGGTTCGTAAGTGTGACGTCACTTCAGTTTAAACCAAACCCACTGCACGTGTACTGCACATAGAGTTTCATGCATTGATCGCCGTTTACATGGGCCGTTTTCCAATACTTGACTTGGGCTCCGTCTCAGGCTTCAACTGTTTTTTTTTTACGTCCGGACTTTGAGGTTATAAGTGCAATAGTAAGTCTGATAGTGCCACAAAACATCAAGTAAGATGTGAAAGAGCCAAACATTACAGTATTTCAATTCAAGTTAAACGCTACAGGCCCACCATCGAGGATTGGTTTCCTACAGTCGAGTATTGGAAACCATGGAACCGGAAGGTTTTGACGAAGTCACTTACAAACCGGATATGGAGCAAGGGCACCAAAATACCTATATGTTTTAGCTGTTACCATTCGCTTCGATTGAGTTTTTATCCTCCCGATTAAGCGACAGAAGTTGGATTCAGAAATCGACGCCAATACAGTACCGATCACCGAGTTTACTTTGAAACTCCTCAACCACGTGGAATCCATGAATCCGTGGAATCCAAATACAGATGTAAATACAAATTTAATCAGCAAGCTAGCATCCGTAAAGGTCCTTCAAGAATCTGTTACTTGTGCCATGGAGGGAGAAACACATGCTTGTGCTAAACTGAACCAATCACAGGTTATAACCTCTGCAATAATTGTCAAACAAAGCCTGGCTCTCGACTAGAAAGAGTTTACGGTGCGTTTACTCTGAGTGAGTACAGCTGTCTTCCTGAAGGAAAAAATAATGATACAGACAGTGCACAGGACGTGACTTGTCTTTCGCTGTGGCACACGCTCGTTTCACGCATCGTTTCTGACAGATGTTTTCAGTGGACGGCAGCTGAAGTCTATGATATGTGACGCAGCTTCAAACACTAGCCAAAGACATTTCCTATCCACCGCTAAGCACTCGTGTACCACAGACTGTAACGGATAGCGTCAGAACAATCCCTGCCACCGCCCGGTGGAGTTCCACCAGCACGGCGAGGTCCAGATGAAACTATGCAGTGAGGGCACCTTAAGAGCTGGGGGGCGAAATCCACCCCCTCCCCTCGACCTTTTTTTTTTATTATCGCCGCAGCGTGGTTCTGTTTTTTCAAGAGTTGAGCCTTTGGGAGTTTTTAGAGTAACTCTTTGCGGTCACTTCTGCAAAAATCGAGCACACCGTTCTCGCGGAGCGCAGTGCGCATTGCGGTTCTCAATGCACGCATACTGGCAGACACGTACCCTTGAACTTTAGATGACCGTAACAACAAAATCATACGTCTGATTGAACTTAAACTTCACAGTTGTAATGATATGCAGTGTTTGTACACGCATGCTAAGTTTTTAAAAATCAGGCCCGGCACAGCCGAGTTCTTGGGGCGGATGCGCCCCCTCCCCCAGCTGTGAGATGGGCCAAAATAAACCGGCTCTTTTAGGGTTAAATCCTCCAAAATGTTGATACTCAAAAACTTGAATATGTCGACCATTTCCGCGACTAAAGTAGTACTATGGAAGCGCTCTTCCCTCTATAACAGCAACTCCCTCTCGTTTATAAAAAAATGAATAAAAAAAAAATAAAAAAATAGAGAAAAAACACCACGGGCTCTGCTGCGCAGAGGGGCTTTTCTCTGAAGCCTTTGCTGTTATATTTTCATCATGCCTCTGGGTGTAATGTATTCGTAATAAAGGATGTAGTATCGGCATTTTTAAAGGTTTTACTACACTGTGAATTCCAAAATGATGGCTTCTGTTTGCAGAGTAATTTGCTTACTGACAGCCCCCTGCTCCATTTTGCCATTAACAGTCGACATAATTACTCCTTGTATTTTTTAAGTTTTCGACCGCTCTTCTAAATTTAGATGATACATTGTCAGGTTATCATGACGTGGGCATTACATGAAGAAAACAATCAAATCATCACATAAGCTAATAAAATAATATAACTCCTCAAGCTAAAAGAAAGAAGAAACTGACCGGACACATTCTTGAGTTAGACCATCTTAAGCTGACACCTTAATGAATTGTACACTGTTAGTCCATCCACCAGTGCAAGACATACATAGTATTGCAACACCTCTAAACTTCATGATTATCATTACGGAGAGCAATACTTCATCATATAATGTTTCGCATGTTCTTCAGTAAAGTTTTTAACTTGTTTCACTCCAAAAACCGGCCCCCATTGATGCTTAAAACCCCTGACACAAACCTGTCGTGTTACAAGCAGATGGCCGCGGCCCTGACGTTATTTTTCTAACATTTACATTGTGTCGGGACACATGTTCATAGCCCCCTTGACGAGAACAGGATTATTGTTCGCGTGGCAATATTTCACAATAACGTTACTTTTACTCTTTAAAAAAAGTTCACCTCAGCAATTTGGCCGTTGTAAAGTAAGTTTCCAACTTAAAAGGAATTCTGAAAAATCACAAGGTAGATGGAAGTCAACTTCGTGTCAACACCTTAAAAAAAAAACAAGCCAGAGAGAACATAACAGTACTTCGCAAAAGAGTTCGTACGCCGGCAGTCAAGCACACTACAAACAAGCTTAGAATTAAAAAAAAATGAACAGAGGCGACTCTTTTTCTGTTAGGTACCATTTTTGCAGAAAGTGAGATTATACGGAGTAGAAGCAGTTTCATGTTTCAACAGACAA
Organism: Acanthaster planci; assembly: GCF_001949145.1. Next base: position 98,049 of record NW_019091363.1, read on the forward strand.
TACGATCCTTTTCTTAGGCAGCGTCTTTTTCTCTTAACCGCATCTTTTGGGAGTATCTTTTGGAGTATTTTGCATCATCTGCCAATAAAGTTGCTTTCTTAACTTTTCTGCGTTCGGTTACTGCGTGTTTGGGCAAGGTTTTAGGTTTCTTTATCCAACTGTCCCTTAAGCAGAGTTACTATTCTCACCTTGTCCTGGAAAGTCCCAGAACGCAGGAAGAATGATGTCCAAGTAGCTTAGAAATTTGTATGCACTTGTCAAAGTCAAATTATTGACTCGTAGTAGTTCATTCGCAAGGTGACACGCTATCGATTATGAAACTAACAAATGAGTGGCCATGCATTAGCAAGTTTATTAGCCACCGTAGGCAATATAGAATCAGAGTAATCTCCTTTGATAGTTAATTACAAATGAAGGATTTTGGGTTGAACGGACAGACGGATGTTTCCACGTAGCAACCCCGCAGTACGTATACTTGGTGTGTTAACAAAACAGTGGTGTGAATATATTGCCATGTTCTGACAAAATACAGTGCTTGTGGATATTGCAGAAATGTGATTTCTCCACTAAACCTCGAATAAACCCAACAGATTACTCACATTCACAATAACTGGAATTTTGTTGGTCTTATTTCGCACCACTTGTCTCTCTCTCTATATATATATTACAATATATATTTATACATGGGTCTGACTTTAATACAGCAATATAACTTAGTGACAACCCACTTCATTCTTAAGTGTGTCACTCCCAACTGTCGAGAATTATACAAGAATTTTTTTTTAACTCGTGGGCATATACATGTACCATTATTAACTTACATGTTTTGCTGTTTGGTTAACAGTGACAAACGTAGGTGTTCTACTTCATCATCTGAATACACATTTCCTTTCTGCTGTGAACATTATATTGAACCAGTCGCGATAGTTGCCGGCTTTTGAAACTCGAAACCCCGGGGAAAATTGATATCGTAGACTTATGGTGGCTCAGAAGTGACATAAAATTTACGACTATAGTATAGTAGTCGTGAATATTTGTCCGACGTCGTGAATTTATTCACGACTTGTTGCGAATATATTTGAGACGTCATGAAATTATTTACAACTATTTTTGCAAATATTTTCGAGACTTCGTGAATTTACTGACAACTAGTCGTTATTATTTGTGCGACGTTGAGAATACTTTTCACGACTAGAAGGCCTGGTGAATTTTTTGGCGACGCGCTGAATCTATTTCACGACCAGTCGTAAATATTTTTGCGACGTCCTGAATATGTTTCACGACATGTCATGAATAAATTTGTTAGTTGCAAACTTCGTCTCGAATATTTTTCCAATAACTTGAAGGGTTTGATATAATTTGCCCGACCGTCACGCAAAGGCTTTCTAAGGCTGTACGAAACAGGCTTTCAGAGCTGGGTCTGTTGTCTGTGCCTGTCCGCGTATTTCCAATGTGGTGAAGACCTAGACCTAGCTCTAGGAAACAACGTCAGAAGCAGCCTAGGTCATTATAGTCAGGTCTTCTGCAACAAGCCATGTGGAAAGCAAATCTTTTTCTGAGCTGTGTCGTTTCCCAGTGCCCCTGTTTCTTTCTCAATGCACGGCTTCACTTGGCATCGCATGTAGACAACCATTCAATCGTAGCCTACACACACGTGCATGGTCACTGTACCGCTCTACATGTACTGTGCAGAATGCTCACGGCTCGGCTAGGCAGGCGCTTGTCATCATGTATTTGTCATTTGTCATTAGCGCACGTACCCTCCAAGTTAATCGGAAAATATTCGCAACTGGTAGTAAAAAAAGTTTGCGACATGGCGAAAATATTTACGACTAGTCCGAAAATATTCGCGACTAGTCGTAAATAAATTCATAACGTCGCAAAAATATTCACGACGACTAGTGAATAATTTCATGACGTCTCAAACATACTCACGACGTCGCTCAAATTTTCGCGACAAGGCGTGATATTTTATGTCCCTTTAGGGCCACCATATAGATTAGCCACGTGCATGCCTACGAGGCTACCTCATGGCAACCTGGTGATTGGAATGTTAAAGGACCTCAATGGAGGTTAACACAATGTTTAATATCAGCATTCGCCACTTAATGATATTGTCATTTACGAAATAAAATGGACGTGCCACACCCTGAATACCCTATTATGCTAATATGCTAGTTCTCAACCGCATAATCATTGTTACAATTTATTCAGTCGACACACTAGAATTCTTACACTTGTACGAATAAGCTAAAATGTTCCGAACATTTCAATGCTGTCCATGGTACAAGAAGGTCGGAGGAGGGCCAATATAAGGCTCTGAAACTGTAACAACTTCACCGTAAAAAGGGCGATTAGAGCTTTAACAACCTCAATTATCACTTCATTAAAAAGAGAAAATGTTTGCCATATTGGGATCTTCGTGGCTCTATCAAAGCATTTGACACTATTGACCATGACAATATTCTCTCCAAACTTGAGCATAATGGCATCCAAGATATTTCCTTTCGGTGGTTTATTTATTATCTGCATAAATATGGTGGTATTCTTGTTGGAAATGTGTTTGGTAAACCTGATTTCAGAACGGAATGTCTGGTGCGAAAACAAGCGAACTATTGAGGGCGCCTTACTGAGTACTGTGTGGTTATCCGAAAGTGAGGGACTTTCTCATCACAGCTGCCTCGGCATGTACATTTGGGTACTAAATGTAAAAACAAGAAAGTCTTAGTTGAGTATTCAGTTTTTGGGTGGTCCTCAGAGGGGCAGACGGATCAGGCGGGCGCAACTGGTCTGGTGTACACGTTGTCACGGACTTGGACCTTGGCTGCTCTCACACGTCCTTCAGTTCCAGGATGTGTCTCAGATACCTTCCCCACTGGCCACTGAGGTCTAATCAGCTGGGGTTCGACGACCATGACAACATCTCCACAGGCCAGGTCTCTGGATTGAGTCTGCTACTTTTGCCGACTCTGTAGGCTGGGAAAGTAGGATTTGATGAAGATTGTCGTCGTAGCATGGATTCTTCGGAGGTGTAGACGACCTTTGGAAGGATAGAATCTCGCTGCCCCATCAGAAGCATGTTTGGTGTCATCGAATCAACGCCAGCGGCATCTGAAGAGACGTAGCCTAATGGTTTTGAGTAGAGAATCCTCTCGACTTCAGCTGGGACGGTTTGAAGTAGTGACTGGTACTGGTACCGACTGGTCTCCCAAAGCGGCTCTTATTCCAGCCTTGACCGACTTCACACCTCTCTCTTCCAGGAGCCGCCGAAGTGGGAGCATTAGGCAGGCTGAACTGGAATCGTACCTTTTGGTTGGAAAGCTGTTGGCTTTGATCTGAAACCATGGAAGCAAAGGCACTACGCGGTTCTGCTTGTGCACCCTTGAAGTTGGTCCCACAGTCAGACAGGATTTTATAAAGTTTACCCCTTAGGGAGGTGAAACGGTGAAAGGCCATCAGGAATGCATCTGTGCCTAAGCTCTCCACCAAATCTAAGTGTACAGCACGTGTGGTCATGCACTTGAATATGACTCTCCATCTCTATTCTGTGCGTCGACCAATCTTAATCGTCACTGGCCCAAAGCAACCAACGCCCCATTGAGAAAAAGGCTGTCTTGAAGAGACGGAGAATGGAAAGGGGCAGGTCTGTCATCTTGGGAATTACTGGTTTACGGCGCCACTTGCCGCAATCGTTGCACTGGCGCTGGTGCTGGCGAACTGCCTCTTGGCCTCGAGGGATCCGGAATTTCTGTCGCATTCCGGTGAGAACAATTCTGACCCATAGCGTCGGATGAGAAGCTTGGTGATATAATGCTCCGGGTTAAGAATTATTGGGTGCTTAACTTCGTCCGGGAGATCCTCTGCCTGTCACAATCGCCCTCCCACTCTAATCAGTCTGGTAATTTCATCATACTCAGGGCTGAGCTGCGCTAACCTGCTCCCAGAAGGCAACTGCTTCTTCTGCATCAGAGTATAGAAGAGTATAGTATAGCTGAAGACAAACTATCCAGGAAGTTGTCTATGTAAACGGAATGCACTGCACTGCACGTGCAACCTCTTCGTTGCCCTTCTGGTGGTCAAGTACATGCCTTTGCAGGGCAAAGGAGGCACAGCAGTGGCTTCAGGTTGTGCCAAACAGAAGAACCTTCCACTTGTAGACACCAGGCTTATTTTCTCGGTCCATGTTCCGCCAGATGAATCTCAAGATAGGTTTGTCAGCTGGTAGGAAACGTACCTGGTGAATCATTACTTAGATATTCCCAGATTTTGCCATTGGTTGCTGCCTTAATCAGAGGAGGACTCAAAGGAGGGAGGCTCCAGATTTGGGTCGGGGTAGAAGATGGTTGTTCAGCACCTTTCCAACATGTTCAAATGAAAAGTTGAACACCAAACGTGGCTCAGTACTGGTTCCAACGATGCGATGTGGAAAGTACCACGACTCCTCAATCTGTTGGGCTTCTGCATTACTGAGGACTGTAGCTTCTGGATCTCCTCTTTGTGACTCCTAGCGAGGTCAGGCTGTTTCTGAAGTCGTCTCTTCGTGCATTAAAGGTTCGGGAGAACTGCTCCTTTGCCAGCATGGAACTGGGATCCATCATTGCAGTGCAAGAGGGGTATGACATAGCGCGGAATTCCTCCTTCTTCGATACGAACTGTTTTGGCTTCAGGCAGTTCCACTGCATACTGGTCCTGCTTGGAACGCGATACAATCTTCTCACTAGTGTAAGGGATTACATCGGCTTTCCACAACCTCTCAACTTTCTGCATAAGATAGTGATTCTCCAGGCAAATGGTACTCTTAAGGCACTTCTGCTCACTGAACTTCAGTATTCCGGCAGATTCCTGAAGTGTCCAACCTAGTTTGGTGCATAGGCCTACAGCCACTGGCGCTCCACTGGGACCAAATCAAGGAAGTTGCGTCGTTGATCAGAGGCGGTGCAAATCCACGTAAGTGGGGCCAATGCTTCTGAAGAGCTGTAACTGGATAGGTATGTTCTGACGGGCGTAAACTGTCAGCAGTGAAAGCTCCTTTATTGGTGTACGTGGTGTCAGAATGTTCCCTCGTGGACAATTGACCGATTGCCCTTCACATTGGAAAGGCAGTTGTTGAACTGTTGATTGGAGAATTCAGTCTTTCTTCCCGATGAGGTGAGTTGCTGGACTGCATGGTTGAGTACCATTGTTTTCATGGAGCCATCGTCCCGACAGTATTTATATCAATTTTGCCAGCAGGACCGTGGAGTGTGACTGGAACGACCGTTAATATGACATTATGGGCGGGTCAGGATAAGTCATCTGGGTGGTCACTCCGACGGTATAGATTTTGCTTGCTCCCTGGTGAACGGCGTCATGCAGTACAGTCAAGTGGATCTCCTAGCAGATGTTACATGATATTCTCAATGTACACTGGTCATGTTTATGGGTGCGCCCACATTTCCAACATCTGGACTGTCCCTTTAGCCAGTCGATTATTTGCTGATTATTGAGTGCCTCGAATTCAGTGTTACCATTCAAGTAGTGGTCATGGTTGTTGCAGTGTGGGCAGAAGGCTTTACGTTTTCCTTTGATGGTGACTGTTTTGAAGATGATTTCCCCGTTGTCTGTTTTCTGTCATCAGCCATGAAAACAGCGGTAGGCTGATTCCTTTTTTGGCAGGGAAACCTGTCTTTCTTGTCTTGTCTGGGGTTGTCTTCTTTGAAGACTGTTGCTGCGTGACCAGCGACTGTACTTGCAACCAGTCAGCAGGATGGTTTAGGGTACAGGTTTGGGCATTTTGCCCAACGTTTGGTACCAGGTGAATCGCCTAACTGTTAGGTAAATACATTATCCAACCGCGTTGATTCTCTCCAGAAATGGGCAAACATGTCTCACTTTACCCAACTGTTGTATAAAGTGTTCTTTGCACCACCACTTTTTTAACCCAGCGTTAAAAAACTTCCCAGCGTTTTTACAGCGTACATTGTCTGCAGAAATCACTCAGTATTGCAACTAGAGCTTTTTATTTGTTTTAGTTACAAATACGGGTGATTGGGTGATTTACATTTGCAGAGTTTTGATATATACAACAGCCTACCATTTGTTTAAATAACACCTGTTCTGTGAACTGAATGTCATCTGTATCGTGTATTTCTTCAGATGTATTCGACGATAAAGAATGCACCTTTCAGCCATGGTCAGGCCACGCGTGAAAACCTAAACACAACGCATACCCGTTGGCACAGCCTTACCAATGAACATAACTTTAAATTTCATTCTGTAGGCATTGGCCAGTAAGAGTACTCTGTAGTTAATGAACACTTGATTTTAAATTTACAAGTGACCCAGCTGGGTGTCTTCATCAACAAACGTCGTTAGATCTGATCTGCACCCCCAACGTACTGAGAAGTTCCCTCTGCTAACTAATCTATAAATTATTTAAACCTCTCATTTGCAATAGTTTGCCCTTTGGATCTTACCGCTTAAATTCGTTGCATAGGTAATGCGCTACATACAATATGAATAACTTGCAGGAAAGTATTTGAACGTAATTTTTTTCGTAGTGGGTTCGGCTAGACTTTGGTTTCACTGCTTTCAAATACATGTTCAAGCCAGTGAAACCAAAGTCTAAGCCGAATCCACTCGTTTCAAAAACGCCCATAGTTCCTTTCGTAGATTTTACAATCAAAAGTGTGAAGTTCAACCCACAATTTAGTTACTGAAAACATTTCTGAGAAAGAGATGGATGCTTGTCTATTGCCATATACATAACAAAAATTAATCATCAAAGGGGAGAAAAGTTAGTCCAGCAAAATCTTTAGAATGCAGGACTGATTTGCGTACAAATTTTTCACATTAAAGGTTTCTTTCTGGAATTGCTCATGAATATGAAAGTACTAATGCACGTTTGACCAAAAATGCAAATTTCAAATACTCTTTGAAATAGTGGAGCAATCAAAGATAAGGTTAAGACACAAAGGTGCATTTTGAAAGTTTGTATTAAAATATATTTATTGAAGCTACACTGAAGGTTTACGGAAGAAATACAGCTATCTAACAACTTGTTATCATAAAGTTACGGAATATTTTTACAATGTTCCACTATAAAATCAACAGGCATTTCCACCAAAGGCGTTTTTGTCACTGATCCTGGAAAAATGGACTTTGGCCAATGTCTAAAACGCCGTCCATGACTAATTCGCAAGACAGCAAGCAGAAATGGTAGATACTGAAAGCAAACAAAGTGAGAGAAAAATGGTTTCAACTGTGTTGTCTGGCTTTTAGTCTGGGGAACGACCGATAGTGTTGATAAGCTAGGTTCTTGCAGTTGGTCGTGTGTCAACGACACGTGCACGAATGCCTGGTTCTCAATCGTTGTAATCATAGACACAAAAAGTGGAAAATCCATAAACAGCTTTGCTCTCCATTTCCGTCATCAGTGAAGAAATCGGAGTTTATTGCAGTGATGACAGGTTCGTAGCCAGCAAATTAATTTCCCTGTAAATGAAAGGTTAGCTGCGATGTAATGGTTTTCTTTGTAATAAAAACCTTCCAAATGCACCATTAACCTCAGTCACCTCAGTTATAAACCTCATGTTCAAATTGAGTTTTACTATTTCCAATGATATTTTACTACTTTTTTGGTTTTATGCTAATGAGACTTCCACATAGTCAAGAGCAAAACTGTGATGTTATTCCAGGAAGCAAGCCTTGAGGTAACATTGGTTTGTATGCAAAAGAACATGCTTTTTGAATACTTTGCGAGACTAATACTTTTTCCTGTTTGGCGATTCAATGGTTTTTAGGTAAATAGTAAAGCGAGAATCAACCTTTTCTTTGAAACGTTTTCAGTGAGTAAATTCTGGTTTCACAATTTGATAAGAAAAACCTGTGCAATGAAGTATATCTTCCCTGGATGACATCACAACAACGCCCTCAGTTGTCCAGGAAAGCATGGATAATTTTAGGCATATTTTTGAAAGTGTATTTTTCGATGCATTTCACCAAAAAGGGGTGAAAATCGGTTTCAAACATTAAATAGGAGTAGTCCTGTACACTGTATAATAGTTGCACAAAATGTCCCTGAGAAAAATTAAAATGCAGCTACACTTTAAACTTTTTTTTAAAGTTTTAAAGTTTTTAAAACCATTTCAAATTTTCCACGCTTTTCATGACACCTCTTTTATTCGTTTACTGTGATGCCGTTTTCTGTATACAAAATACCCATTTTAGGGTTTTTCTGCTCACATGGGAACCCCAAAATATTGCTCACTGAAACTTTTTGTGAGAAGACCTTTCCCACTAGCTTGGTTATTGTCATATACCGAAGCAACGTCGAATAACTATAAGAAATGAAAACATGAGAAAACAAAATTCCCAAATTATAATAAAATTTAGTGCTGCAAATTCCGTAGCACAACGTTTCTCTTCGGAATGAAATCAGACGTTTGCTTCCAAATAATTATGAAAATTCGTAAATTGTTCGCAAATATGCAATTTTTTTGGAAATATAACGAAAGTGTTGTTTGTGGCGAGAAAAAACTTGGAAACAATAAATAATAAATGTGACTCAAAGGCACCTTGACAAGGACGATGCACGGACCCTCAGACGCTAGTGATATAATAGTCTATTTGGGATAATTTTTGCAAAGATTATTTTCCCCATCTTGCTTTTGCATTTGTGATCTATTTACCGCTCATGCTTTTGCATTTGTAAAACCCGTTTTGCTATTATCGAAGCGAGTCTATTTGGGCCAAACTCTTCAAATGATCACTTATCCATACTGTTGCATTCTGCCATTTCGCATACCCTTGGTGAGGCAACTGCAACGCGATAATGGCGCGTAAAGCAATCTGATCTAGTAATTGTCATCTGGAGGTGTGATTTGCTGGTCATCAACAACCGAGACTGGGTTTGGTTGTTTGTTGTTGGTTAGCTGAAAACTGATGTCATGTAATTGCCTGTGGCTGATTAGCACATCATACAAATAATAGGGACGCTGTTTATGGTACAGATAACAGAATCAGATGTACAACATCGTGCTTGATGTGAGCGTGCTCACTAACGTGGCTTAAAGGTAACATCAAAACATCAAAACCACCAGAGATTGGATGTGATCAGACGGTCCATCCTAAACCTCGGTCAAAGTGTGAGGGGCCATCCTTTCGCCCAGAATTCGTCGGTAAAGAGAAATTCAAACCTCGTTCTCAGAAAATAAAAATTGCTGGCTATCATGTTGCCCCTTCAAACCCAGTACCTAGATATCATTGTAGGTACATCTGGGCTGAATCTTTGGAGGAATCGTCCCAGTATTTTAATGTTTCCCACAAAGCTCAGGTAAGCTAAACAGATGTGGCTACGTTGTCGATGCGTTGACAAACGAACCTATCGCACAAGAAGAACAGGGAAACATGCCCGCGGGAGCACATTTTTCTTAGGGGTGCTGGGTTTGTAAAAATCACAAATATGTAGGGTTTTTCTGTGCATCTCTAACATTGGTGAGTTTGATTGTGTTTGTAGCTTAACGTGGTCAAAGTTGGGAGTGCTATTTTGTACACCAGCGCTCAGTTCAGAAAAGTTAGGGGTGCTTCATCAGCACCCACAGCACCCCCCGTTCCCGCGGGCTTGCAGGGCAAGCTGATTACGTTAAAATTAATTAGCCTTCATGTGAGTACCACAGCACCCGTCTATGTAGTGCCTCTTCAATTCAGGAAACATACTCTATAGGCCATAATTTTCATTGCATATGCCCTCTCTAGAGTGTGCCTGTAACCTGTGTGACAACCACGCTTCTAATGTCAAATCAGAGCATGATTACATACACTTCCAGATTTACATATTATATCACATCAAATATGATATCGCTGAAGTCTTACTGAAAACAAGACATCATCCAAACCACTTATAGGCCTAATTCGTCAAACACACAAACTCAATTTCGAAGAGAACCGAGCCCGTTTAAGGAACCACTATTATGCTTCTGTGTAATTGTTCATTTCCTCATATCCAACAAGAACTATCCTGGTTTGGAATGCATTACCTCCCAGCAACTAACAAGCAAAATATGTGGCTTCACTTGGGACCCCAATAACAAACTAGAAGAGAAAGAGAATTTTAAGCGTTGCCACCCGATGTCCACCTGGAACGATTTGTGGCGCAGTGCCAAATCAGATCAGAAAAGACAACAAGATCATCAGACTAGGCATAATAAAGCAACGCGCAGCTGAGGACAGACAGTTGGCCTGGTGACCCGCTGCGCGTGGCCGACAGTATTACCCTGAAGCAGTAACGCCGATAAAACACAAATGTCTCAAACCATTGATAGCGATGACTTTCGAGCATCTGATTCAGAAGGGGCAAGCAGGATCCCCTCTAACAGGTGTGAATCTGAATGTGTTTTTGTGGGTTCTGTATATAGGCCCCAATATACAAATACAGCATGGTTTCAAGTTGAGGGGAAGTAGTGGGAATTACTGTTCCTCGGTATAGCATACTTGACTACCTCCGTCTGCGTTGGAAATTAACCATACTTCACTTGTGTACAACTTCTCATGTAACTATTCAACTTATAAAATGGTGGGTATATTTTGACGTATGTGTAGTCGTAGACGCCATTGTTGTTTCTAATCTGCATGCAGAATTCCGTGTATCATGCACATGGCAACAGGGTTAGAATATGGTTCTGGTGCCAACACTCTTTAATGCGTCTTTAATGAAACACATACAAGGCTTATAACAACAGACTGGTTCCTTAAAGATTGCTTACCACACACTACATGTCTACGAGGCGAGTTCCCGAGGGAATGTTTGAAGCTACCAGAAAAAAAAAACCCTGCACAGCAGCGAGGTGGGGCCCGTATCATTTCTACTTCTCGGACGCGCGGCAGAATCGGCAAAGGACGCTCTCCAATTTGTTTATGAATATTTATGAGAGAGACCGATTGTATGGAGTATGCCAACAAAGATTGCTTTCAGTTATCCAAATGGCATTGAGCCCTTCAAACTGTGCGGGGTCTGCAGTACACACATATTTCGCTCGCTGAAATCGGAAGGTAGTGTACGCTCTGCGTACAGACAAATCCGAAAGGAACGCAATTCCTGCGGGGCCATTGCACTCACGCACTTCTGAACTTGAGCGCGCGCGTGCATTTTTGCCAATCACGACACCCTATTGGTCGGAGAGAAATGTTACCCGCGCGTACTACCTGCGTGCGAATAGGATGGTCCTGCAGCAAGGACTTCTTATTCTTTTCGCCGGAATTGTCCATCTGGTTCGTAAGTGTGACGTCACTTCAGCTTAAACCACGCCCATTGCACGTAAATTTGCATATAATCACCGAACTGTGGAACCGGAAATTAACGTGCAACTATAGTGCTCATCCAATGGGAGCCTGCATTCAGCAGTGAATTCGCGTGTATGACGAAGTCACTTACAAACTGCATAGTATGATACCCGCAATCAGCCATTTAGTTGTTGGATATCAGTTTACAAAGGGTTTGGCGTGGGCGGGGGCTAAAACGAGCATTTAAAAGACTGACTTGCAGACAGAGTCGTACAAAGAATCCACTTTAAACCACTTGGGAAAGACCAGATGTGATGCAGCCCTTTTAAATCCATGCGTAGGTTTGTGGCGGTTGTCATGCATATGGTTCTTCGGTTGCTACGGATAGAGTTCTTTTGACCGTTAAAAGCAACAAAGCAAACATAGGGCCTACTTTAGCGAATGTCATGTGACTGGCTTTTGGCTAAACAAGATACAGAATCTATGGATGAGGTGATATAAAACCCTCTTGGTGATAATTCCATTTCCCCTCGGATTCCCCTAGGAAAATAGAATTTCTCAATGGATCACCGCGGGAGGCTAGGTTTGCTACACCACTCGAAGTAGTCAATATTTGTATACTGGAATTAAGCAATTAAAAAAATATTAGATCGGCAGTCTGTGTCCATTCAATGTGCGATTACTGTGCGCCACTCTGTGATACCTAATGGACGCGTAAGAAGTGAACGGAAAGTATGCAATTACATGCAACTATCCTCCAGGGCGAAACCTACCTCAACACTGAGATGAGCTTCTTCAACATGCGGCGCTCACGAGTTGGAGCGCTAGTGCCATCACTTTCTATATTTATCTATGTATTTTTCGTTTCGGTTGCTTCTCGCGTTTGTCATGTTTGTTGCTTGCGAAGTTAAGTTTAATCCGCGTATAGAGATATCTCTATCCGTAAAAGAGATATGTCTAGTCCTAATAGAGATATATCAGTACCTTATAGACATATCTCTATTCCTAATAGAGATATCTCTAGTCCTAATAGCGATATCTCTAGTCCTAAAAGAGATATTTCTCTTGTGGGTCCTGTTTTAATAGAGATATCTCTATTATGTTTCCGGTTCCACACACTGAGTCAACAGAGAGGTCATTGTAATGAAACACACAAAGTTTCACTGAGCCAGAGGGTTGTGTAAAGTTTCTTAATGTGATCAACCCCGGCAGTACAAGTACTGGAACACGATTCAAACCCTTCAAGATAATAGATTTTTAAACACAAAACGGAGAGGAAGCGGTAACTTAATAGAGATGTCTCTATTGCGCATAGAGATATCTCTATTAGGAATAAAGATATCTCTATTAGGAATAGAAATATCTTAGTTAGGAATAGAGACATCTGTATTCCGGGATTAAAATCTTTGCTTTTACAATTTTTAATTTTTTTTCTTTCCTCCAGCACCTGGCCCTCCATGCAAGATCGTGCGCTTGTTTAGATTGATCTATAGTCCCTGATTTGTTAGCTATTGGTCCCATTAAAAGATGAAAAGACTATCGTTACTATGGGCCTTTCGTCACCGTTTTCACGAAGAGACACTTTGGCCCGAAATCATGATTTTTTTTCAAATTCTTTTTTTGGGGGGTTGGCAAAATTGAATAAGCTATGCGGTGCCTACAACTCTGCTGTAAATATTTTCCCCAAATCTATTGAAATCAAATTTTAACTAAACCGAACTTTGCATTTTCCCAAAGAGGCAATTTTTTCTTCCATAGATATGGCGCTACCAATAAAGGGCAAATTCATGGGCAAACTCGTTTCGCCGTTTTCACGAAGAGACGAACTCTGGAAATGTACACAAATGTAACAATTTTGCAACTAGCACGCACTATAACAAAAATAGCTCGCGTTTTTACGAATAGACAAAAGTCACATGAATTTTAGCGTTTTAAGAAGAGGCGAATTTTTTTTTTATAAAATAAAATTTTTTATTGACTTCAATAAATTTTGTTTGCCGGTTTTGTGGCATTTAAATTCCCTCTTTTACGCAGTAGCGTTACTTAAGTCAAAGGCATGCTAAATTCTCGGGAAATAAGTGTTTGAAATAGAGACCAACTCCAAATGCGATTTTCTCGAAAAATCTGTCTCTAGTGATATAAAAAATTCGTCCCTTCGTTAAAAGACTGATGATTTATTTCACACGGATCTGGACTTCGATCAGTGAACCTTACACTGGTTCGCACCATCCATTAGGTGACTTTGGTGTCCGTAATCCAACGACGGATCATTAATCGTGATCCAGATCCGTGTGAAACACACACGGCCTTTGGGCAGCGGGCCATCCCGGAGCGGACAGGATTTGGGTCGGAGTATGAACACCTGGAAAAGGTTGCGTAAGCCTCCATCAGTATGTATAGTGTCTTTTGTCAGCAAATTTCTTTGGGCCGGCGAGCTTTACCGTGCTGAGGGCCTTTTCGAGAAATCCTCGCTTTGGTTGCCAGAAATAAATAACATTTCCAAACGTATGTTCAGAAGATACACTGATGCCATTGTTGGAAATCGTTGAATTTGGCTGTCATGAATTCAAAGACTACTTGTGCTATGATTCAGATGTTTTTAATGATTACATCATCTTTGTTGAAACCACTTAAAAAATACTGCTTTGGTTGAGGACAGTTGAGGACAATACCATCTGCCGAGTCTGTTGAAGGTAAGCTTTGATAGACCAGCGCAAGTCGTGTAACTAATTACATCAACTTGGCTCTGCTATTAGTTACACTCTGACTTCTTCCCCCCCCCCAAAAAAATGATAAGACTAACGAGCCTTCGGACACTTAAAAATAAACATGTTTGGCATGTCGGTGTGAGATAATATACAAGCGTGTAGCACCATCTAGGTGATATAATATGTCAAGTTGTTTCGCACGCTGCGATCCTATATCAGCAAATCCCTGTCTGTCTTGCTGTCATGGTTAGAGCTGCTATATGTTACTGTCTACTTGGACGCATTCTCGATTAATTGCCTCGGGCCCACGAAGTGAAGAGCAAACCAATCGAACTTGATATCCCGCCAGAGGTGTAATGATGAATATTTCCTACTCCTGTGAGCCAGTAGGTACCGTACCTTCAGCCAGTGAAATTTAAAATTCTAGCTTGTTCTTCATCGAGGATTTTTCCGACCAGGGATTAAGAAGCTATGGTTTGGCATTCGAAAAGCAACAGAATTGTTAACCACGGCGAATATTAACAATCGTTCGGTTATCAAAATACAAAAATGTAAATGGAGATATCCCCCTCAGAAAAAAAATGGTGTAAAAAAATCCAGTTTTGGGGCAAAAGCAGTTTCCACAAGATAATTAATGGCTCAATTCATTCAAGCTGTAAAGTATCACAGTTTGCTTGTTGCTGCTGCTGTTCTACGACTTTATGAATCCATGTTATTGTCACTAAAGATTAAAAGCAACTCAATCAACAGATTATAACTCAGTTCATTGCCTTGCAGTATTTTACTGCCGTTATCTAAAGTATACAACCACTAGGGATCGCAACCTACAGTTTTCATAAAGCCCCCTTTGGCGACAATTTTTTTCTGTAGTTTCTTCAAAAATAGATTTCGAAGATCCCAACTCCCTACAGATGAAATATGCATAATATCTTATTAGCAATATTCCTGAAGGGGCTTTCATTCCTGGTGTTTCGGCGTACTTTTCGATATGTTTTGAACAGTTTATGTACCCCATACGCAGGACAATAATAGAGACATTTCAACTTCCATTTTTGTCTACTCCCCGTTCTAATGCGGGTCCTGCCTGATGAAATGTTCACCAGTCGCTGTACTGCACGTTCTGAGGTACGTCAGTGAACAGAATCTGTAGAATCCACAAATAGAGACTGGCTCGCCATTTCAGTTTCCCACAACTCAGCGCGCACGAGAACAATCCGAAATGCACGAGAAATGAAAGTTGAGGTGAGGGGAGTTCGGCAGGATAGTTTGAGATTGGGACTGGCTGCGAGGACTGTATGGGCGCTCACAATTTCTCGTGAGTGCCAAGCTAATCTCAGACCTCTCAAAGTAATCTGCCGAAGCTCAGGCAATTGTCGCAGCTTAAAAACTGTACACGCTGCAGGTGTCACGTCACACAAAATCTCTATAGCACAGGAGGCGAGCAAAGATAGACAACAATTTGACGTGACTGTTGATGTGACGTGTACAGTTGATACCCGTGGCGCATCTAGGTAGATGGAAGGTGGGTAAGTTGTGCCCGTCCCCCCTCCGCTCGAGACTTTGTTCGTTTTGAGAGAATCGGAAGAACCAACACTTTTAGCAGTTTTGTTGCATTTGGGGGAAAAGGGATGGGGATTGTTTCACGGAGGCGAAGAAGAATGGATATTATTTTTTTTTAGAAAACTTCACACTGTGCGCCGCCGACCGAAAACCTTGATACGTCACTGATGCTTACGAGGCAGTCACTTCGGTAGAGGATTAGTCTAAAAGAAAATCTTGTCCGTAGAAATTTTCCGTTTGTACATTCTTGGTTTCTGTGGCTGTCAGTAGTATTTTGCATCTGCAGGAAGATCCGCTGGTTGGCAACAGAAATGAAAAGACAACTAAGAGAGACAATGCTGGACAAGGCAATGCAAGTATATTGGTTACAAAAAAATCATGCTTTTTTGCTTTGGTAATACTGCAGCAATTTGGGTCTATGCTGCATTTTTTTCGGACGTCGTAATTTGCTCAGAATGCAGATATAGCATGCTTGCATTGTTCTTCGAGAGAGGTAATGGTGGACGCAGCCCTTTATAACTATCAGTAAAGTCACGGCAGTCACACCAAAGATTGTGTTGGGGCTTATACCTGTGCCTAAAATTGGATATTATTTTCTCTACGTTTTTGAAATTCATTAATGATTAATCATTTTGGCTGGTGTGCGCTCGGTTACGCCTGATAAAACGGATAAAACATCACATACACGGGCGTCGCTAGAGGGGGGATCAAGGGTGTCACCCCTCCCCCCATGGCTCAGTTTTGTCGGCAAAATCATGGTCTGTCGGCAAAATAAAAAGTGAAGAACGGAGAATGGAAAAGGAGATACAGTCAGTGCACTCGTTTTGCGTGATGGTCCGTTGGCAAATTTCACGTGGCACCCCCTCGTTCAAAATGGTCTAGCTACGCCCGTGATCACATACCGATGACTTATCGCATATGGACCAATAAGTGTAATAAACTTTTAATTGATACTGCATGACCTTTCAAGAAAGAAATTTATTGGCATCATTCTGGTCATTCGTACATTAACTTATGTTTAAAGTCACCCAGTGGGAGGAAATGGGTACCCGCCCCAGTTGTCGGCCACGGGCTCTTAAAGTGTGGACAAATAAGACCATTTGTGGGTTCAGTCAAGCGTGCTTTTACAAAATGTTGATTTTCTTTTGCGCACAAACTTTGAAGAAATATGATGTCCTGAAACAAACAAATTTGCTTGTTTTCATTTGCTGGCCTTAATGTGCCACAAGGTGGCTTTTAACACTGCACTAATGGCGCGCAAGATTTCGAACGTTTTGAATAAATGTTCATCAGTCTAGTGATATTGCACTTAGTACATTGATTGTAGCTGATAACTATGCGATGCTGCGGGCAAACAATCGCACCCTGAGATATCTTCCGACACTACATGTTGCGTGCCATTTTTCTTTACAGGCCTATGTTCATGATCAGCTCGATGGTTGTTCCTGGGTCAGTCGCTCGAACGCAGGGAACGTACAATCGATTATCGTTTGCAAATAGTGACGTGCAACATTGTGTGTCTTTGTATTGCCAGGCTGGATTCCTTCTAAGTTAAAAGGGGATATTCTTTTCTGTTCCCTTGAAAATTATTTACAAAGCACTTTCATCATCTCCGGCTTTATCGATCAACTCGCATATTTTTCCAGCTGCTAAAAAATCAAAATCTGGCGCATGTTTTTCCGTGTGTTCATGCAAATCCCTGACGAGCAGGCGGTGTCTGATCCTGTTCCGGTTCCCACCGGTCGAAAGCGAGAACTCGACCTGGCGCATGGTCGTTACAATGCATGCGAACAATACATGCACGTCCCTCTTGCTTTGGAGCTGAATTAGTATCAGGATCCGAGTAATCACAAAAAAATGGAAATGAAAATTATCGTGGGCTAGTGTTTTTAAGCGGTGTCTCATTGGAGAGCTAGAATAAGTCACATGATCCTGTCTTAAAATCTGTTTTCGTGATACCACATTCCCCAAATCGCGAGCATTACAGCTCTATCTCAGTAGGCAGATGACAAAACAAAGAAAGATCCTTTCTGCTTGTTCACGTGAACTTCGATTAACAAAAAACGGTAATAAGGATTTTACCCCTCTCGTCAATCAAACTCAGAATGGGATACACACAGCAATCATAAGTCAAACGACACTCGGACTGACATTTTTATTTGTTGCAAACATTGGTTAAAGAGTAGTTGCAATGAATCTTTTTTAGGAACGATTTTTCAACAAATTTGTACCATTCAATGTGTGAAAAATCATTTCAGTTCCTATTTGGTTAAAGGCATCGAAAAGTGCACTTTTTAGACACTGAAATGTATCCATGCTTTCAAGGACAACTGAGGTGCTGTTTCGGTAATGTCATCAGGAAAGACATAGTTCAGTGCATAGGGTTTTCTGTACAAATTGTGAACCCATTAATATACCAACTGAAAACATTTCTAAGAAAGGGACTGATGATTGCTTATTTGCTATGGCACATGACCGACAACGAAGAGAACAGCAAAGAAGAGAAAATTTAGTCAAGTAAAATCTACAAAAGTGCTGGACTATTTTGTGTACAAACCAATGTTCCACCGAGGCTTTCTTTCTAGGACATCATAGTTTTGCTCATGAGTATGAAAACATTAGCATAAACCACAAAAGGCAGTAAAACACCCTTTGATGTGGTGAAAAAACATAAGTTTAAAATAAGGTTATCTGAGACACAAAGATACATTTCGAAGGTTTGTGTTAAAACAAATTGATTACTGCTGCCCTTTAAATATTTTAACCACGCATCTCTTGTGAAAGCTGAAATTACACGATCGTTTCCTCCCCTATAGGACACAGAACACGCCCTCTGCGTCCCTATTCGGTCTCGAAAGGAGGTGCCAGGCAGCACTTTTCGTGTAGTTGCAACTGTATCTACAACTCGACCGAAAATGCAACACGGCGAGACCGATATGTAAGAGCCTTTTCCATTTTGTTACCCGATCACTATGTTGCCGTTAGATATGCGTGAAACCAATTTAAAATCCATGGCCTACCTTCATTTCTATAATTGTCCACATCTGTCAGGAAAATAACAAACATACAATATTGGTTGGAATAGTGTTGTAACTATAAACCATATCTTATCAACCCCCAGATGCATCTATTAATTTTTATACAATGCATATACCTGCATAAATCCTCAGCATCTGAATGGTGTATTGTTGATCATATGTCATTGAATTATTCGTTAAAGAGCAAAATAATGTGGGGATGGAAACAAGTCCTAAATTGTACGGTACTACCGGTGGGCATCTCTTCAGACGCGAGAATATTAACCCTTATAGGCCTACTCTATTAATTTTTAGACAATACCTGCATAAATCCTGATTGGGGTATTGTTGATCACGCCATTGAAATTTCTTTAAGAGGAAAATAATGTAGGGATGGAATGAAGTCTAAAATTGCGAGGTACTATCAGCGGACATTGCTTCGGACACGAATCTATTACGAGTTTAATACGCGAATGGGACCTATTTGTTTCCCTAATGGACTGGATTAATGCAGGTATTTTATAAGAAAATAATTAATCTTTCACATTCGCGCATGTGTTAAGAATAATTTCTTTCGGTAAAATGTTCCATTCCACTCAGCTTCCCTTTGTCGACTTAAACATTGGCCTATGTCACCTCATGAGGTTAGTCTTACCATTGCACTCATAAACATTATTTGTATACTAATCAAGTTTTTCCTTTTCTGGTCAGTAACTATAAGGGTGTTGCTTATTGGAACATGGTCTAACATAAGGTATATCAGACTTTGATTAATCTGTAACATTTACAGCCTTTTCCCATACTGATGTGTTATCGGTCGATTTTTGATATGTTGACGGTTGATATAGATGATACATTCCAGTAAGTTCACTGTCACATTAATATGTGATACAATATATATGTTAGCAATACGGTCGGTCTGTTTGTGGTGTATGGTCATACGTTATCCGTCGATTATCAGTTAAACAAGCTTCAGATGGCGGTAGCAAGCCTATATGGGAACCAAATAGGTCCAAAATGGGCCAACATACATGGGTCCCAAGGATTCTGCACCCAAGATTCATATGGAGCCAACGTGGGCCAGCCCAGATAACCTATAAGGGGCCCCTATGCTACCCATATGGGTTATCTGGGCTGGCCCACGTGAGCCCCATATGAAGCTTGGGTGCAGCCTACTTGTGGTTCCGTATGGGACCAATAAGGACTGGACCATATGGGACCCATATTATTTTTAAATGCAGAATCCACGGGGTCCCCACGTGGGACCATGTGGGACCCATTATGTTGGCCCTTTTGGGCCCCCTATGATATTCATATGGGCCATAATGGGCAGATTATGGGCAAACTCGCAATGCCCATATTATGGGCATATTTCATGGGATTTATATGGGACCCATGTGGGTCAGTGGCATGTGGGTACAATATGGGCAAATTCATATGAGCATTACGTGGGGCCCAGGTGGAACAGCAGCATATGGGCAAATCCATATTGGCATTACGTGGAGCCCAGGTGGAATAGCAGTATATGGGGCAAATCCATATGGGCATTAGAAACGCAGGGCCCAGGTAGGTCAATAGTATGGGCCTTACATGGGATTAACCAGGGGCCCAGGTGGGTAGGCACTTCATGGGCAGAATATGGGCAAACGCATGTGAGCATTACATGGGACTTACACGGGGCCCAGGTAGAACAGCAGTATATGGGCAGAATATCGACAAATTCACGTGGACATTACGTAATTGAGATTTACATGTAATGAACACCGCACAGGGTGCTGATGCAAACCAGAAAAGAACAATAGAATAAATCTCTTTTACGATTTTCAGTTGTATATGGAGACTCATCCAGTCATCTCGGTTGTCTTAGAACCTGAGTGTGTACATTGCACAAGATGAGCTGGCTTTGTGGAGAGCTTGGGGCAGAATTTGATCCCAGTGATAAAATAAGGAGATCTGAAAACCAAAGAAAAGAACATCTGCATTTATAGGCCTATAGGAACTATTTGTTGAAATAGAGCTCTGAGATTTTCAAGGTCAGGAGAGTGCGTGAATAAAAGTATAATGAGCACTTAAGAATACCAGTACGATGCATTGGTAAGAAGGAATGCATAACACTAGAGCCTAGATGCGAAATCAGATTTCTTTTATTCAACAAATGTGCAGATATGTCTGTATCGGATGTTTTCGAAAATGTATGCAAATTTATATCCGAATTAACATCTAAAGTAATACATGTGCGATAGTAACACCACAAAAAGTCACCACTGAAAACACAACCTTCCTGTCATGCCAAAAAATGGGAAAAGCGGAAAGATCTTGGATCGTAAGACACTCACATGAGCAGGAAACTTGACCATCTAAACTCAACGTCTTACAAATAAGTCAACGTCACAGCTCATCAGTGTCTTTAATTTATGCGTATAAAATACATCCTTCACTGTTGTACTAATCATCCTTCACTAATGTACAGAATCAAGCTGAATAACTTGTTTCCAGTGTCCTAGTTTATCTTAAACCAATGCACATTTTATCACAAATAATTTTGTGCTTTTAAATTTTGTGACAAAAGGCTGAATGTAAACCCAATGCACGTACGAGGCCTACATGTGAAATTTAGCCTGGCTAGCTCGTGCATCATCTGTACAATGTAACAAGGGGGTAGCCGATACAGATTTCATGACAGTTTTGCTCTGCACTCTGTTGGCTTTTTGTATTTAGAGCCATCAAAAAAAACTTAACTAAATCGAAATACTGGCACTGGCTAACCAATATTTTATTACCCTGATCAAGAAGTGTGCTTTAAACCAAGTCATGATATTTGAATACAAAACAGTTAATAAGCCTGATGGAGGTGCTTTAACTGAAACTTACACGTTTCTGATCATGCAGCATTTTTTGTCAATGACGTGGCCGGCAACTTGCTTGGACATGTCTATGATGGCGGAACATGCAGGCCAGTTCAAACTAGTAGCACAACATCATGAACAGATGCATGTATCGACACTTGCTAGATCTCTGTACTATGGTGTTCTAAAACGGACAGGCAAACGTCGTGTGTGTGAGTAGGGACGTCGTGTTTGTGAGTTCAAACTTCGTGTGTGTGAGTTGGAACGTCGAGTTTGTGAGTTAGAACGTCGAGTTTGTGAGTTAGAACGTCGTGTTTGTGAGTTGGAACGTCATGTTTGTGAGTGGTCAGGGATTTCATGGATCGTTTAGCATGATTTTACCTAACCAAAATATTCATGAGTTGTTTATTGCTTGTGACTGGTGTTTAGCTGATGTTTGCTTATCATAAAAATTACAAGGTTTATTGGCTGGTCACCTGGGGTTTTTTTGGAAGACGATAGTACTGTGCTAAGCAAACGTTTCTGCTTAGCAGCTTCATGAAATTGGCTACCAAGCGCTGGGCCAATTTCATGAAGTTGCTAGGCACAAAAATTTGCTTGGCACAGTATTGTCTTGGCAGCATGTGCCGTCCGCTTCACACGCATCGACAACGGCGCGGCAAAATACACGATGGTAGCTGCTAAGTGACGCTGTGCCTGCTGCTCACGATTCGTAGTCGTATTATAAGACTATTGAAAGTAAGGCGTCAAGATACAAAATACATAAAGCTATGTTAATTTCTAAATGGGATAAATTCTAATCAGTCATTATTTCATCCGCTTACTCAGCATCTTAGACTTGTGCCTACCAAAAATTGGCCTGATTCCCCACCCCCATTGGGACCCATTTTACAACAGTTCATTTCAAAAGGCCACTTGTACGTGTCGTTCTTTTGGAAAATATAGGAAAGTTGGCATTTCATTTTAACTTTGCAGGGGGTACAAAAAACGTAGTAGTTCCCATGTGGGTGTGCCCAGGTTTTTCCCATAAATTATGATACCCAAATGGGCTGGCCCACATATAGTTCCCACGTAGGCTTGCTATGTTTTACAACATGATACCCATATGGGTAGGCCCATTTGGAATCTCATCTGGGGTTTCCCAGGATTTTCCAATATGAGACCCAAATGGGTCAGCCCATGTAGATCTCGATATGGGAAAGCCCATAAAAGCCTCATAAGGGATAAACCTGAGTTATCCCCATGCTCAGATGGCCCACGAAGCCCAGGTTTTTCCCATATGGGCCCCATGTAGGCTTGCTACCTGGGGCGATGATGGCAATGGCGTTTTTACAGCACATTAAAATACACAGAACCGATCTTTCCTAAAAACACTGACCCACAAAGTGACACCCACTTGGACTACTAGATAGGGCTGATGTCTTATGTTGAGGCTTTTGAGCATGGGTCTGTAATTACCTTATGATTTGTCATAGATTCAAGAAGTGATGAACTGCATGTGCTTCTTCACATCAGCCGATGCGGCTCGCCGCTTTCTAACAGCGACGATTCATTTTTGACACTGCAAAGACTTTTGCCTGATTTCCTTTGGAGACCATGACACAAACAGTCAATTATTTCAATAGACGCTCGTTTGCAGACGAGTGTCCAGTAAATGCTGCATATAGCATGATTTAGTATTATGCAAAACAGCCTGGTACCGACCCCCAGATTTTGACCTGTCAACAGGCGTTGATTGTCGTACTTTGGGTTGAAAAACATGGCACATGACAAGTTGTCGGGTAGAGGTCCGGTAAAATGGTTATATATATATATAAATATATATATATAAATATATATATATAACTTCCCTCAACCTTTTGAGCAATTTTTAAAGATTAAATATTTATTATATTTTGATAGAGGCGTGTAAGCCTAATTCTTGTCTTGTCTGGCCTAATCCACTTGATTATCATATCTCAGCATTCGGTTAACCTTCGGTTAAACGTTGAAATTCTGGGCATGCCATAACATCTAAGCACACGCTTGATTGACACCGGATGTGTGCCCAGACATGCCACTTGACAATGTTTGACCGTTCGACATCCTCTGTCACCACCCGGACTAAAACGTTCGGCCTTATTTTGTCTCACGCAAGGTTTGATTTTGGTGTGTGCTCGTGAGGCGGTCACACGCGTAGGTCGAACACAGTCCACTGAACTGACCTTTACTCGCGGGTCTATTCCATTATAAATAATTGGTAAATAAACAATTACACACTATCAGACGGACGAAAAGTGTTACAAGAAACCCCTCTTTAATATCAACGAATACTTCGATATATGGGAAATTTCTGAAAGTCTCTAATCACTCCGGAAATGTCTCTATACGCAGCGCTCCGCATTACGGAATTACTAAGGGCATGGATCATGCCCTCGGACTTGAACAATGATGTATTGTGCGCTTCGCTCGTCACACCCAGAAAGCATTTAATATTGGTATTCATAATTGATGTCTGCTTGATCCCCATTGGACACACTTTCCGCTATCCACATTTCACTTGTCTTCAGTCAAAGTAATAACGAAAATGACGGCAAAAATCACCACGTATACTGTATATAATAGAGCTATCTCTGGACTATTCCCAATATAGATATTAGTATACGCGGATTAAATGTTTGTAAACTTTGCATGCCATATACTGCGCTGGGACCAAGACAAAGCTGAAAATGAAACTATTTATCAGTTATGAATCACTAGGTTGACACACTGACTAAGAGATGTTTGAATATTTTTGCCATAGACAAACTCATGCCATGGGCGATTGACTACCTATTGGATATTTGGACACGATCAGAAAATGATTCCCAGTATCCCCAAGTTTAAGTTTCTTGGGGAATTCGTGTTTGCACGGACCACTCGAAGATCTAGGGTGTTCTCGTTTTGCCCCATTTTCTTGAAATCATCGGTTAGCTATTGGCATTGCGAAATCCTTATAAAGTGACATTAAGGTCAGCATTATCGGCCGAATTCGGAAGTGACGGTCTGAACTGAAGCAGATTCGATGGCCATAGGGGAGATGCGTTCCAGTTTTTCAGTGACACTGACAGTCCACACAATGATCGAATCAACACGGAACTTGAAAATAATAGACTGTTTTTCACCGTGACCACCACCACGAGGAAGGATGGGGCCTTCTGAATTGTGCCCTCGACCTTATTGCCAAGTGATCATAATGTGAATAGCAGAAAAAAACGATTGAGGGGCCGGCTTCCTCGGAAATCCTGTGCTAATTAATACACATCTGCCAAACAGACTTGTGCCTCATAGAAACTGGTTTTGCCACTCGAGTAACAGAGTCGTTTTCCGTCGGCCGGGTGCAGAAACACGTCATAAGTAGATCTATTTGGAGACAAGAACAGGTCGTTACATACACCAGATGCTAAACCTGACGCCACGGACTGGGAAACGTGAGACGAAATCCATTCCTTTCCTTGCCAATTTTGTGCTTCCGTGATTCCATATGTCGGGAGGAGGCCAACAATTTTGCAAGTGCGCACTTATTAACAGGGGCTTGGTAAGGGTATTTTTCTTGGAGGGTTTGCCAGAGTCAATTTCCCGATTTGTAACTTGTTCGCCAACCTCGAGTCAAATTCACAAAGTGCGGAAAATGCAAAGCCGTGGTACGCAACATTTTCATGCTTCAGGGGAAATGCCGACGGCCAACCTGTCGTTGATGTACCAATCTTGGATCATTTGCCGACCACAGCTCTATTTGCCGACTGTAATTATTTATTAAAGGGGTGCCACACCTCCATACTGCCGGTCGCTACGCCCCTGCTTTTAAAGTGCATGGCTTGAAGAAAGCTGTTATCCCATCCCCTCCCCCTCCCCGATTGATAGCCATTGAGATGGAGTCCATCTGATTTGAGTCCGGGATCGAAGGGGTCACTCTTCAAAAACATTTTTAAGTTCATTTACCAGTGAACAGAAAGTGTTATTTGAGTTGTCAAATGACGAGTATAAAAAAATTGGTGCTTGTCACACGACTCACAACTTAAAACTAGGACAAGAAAAGAAACGACGGAGGGGGGTGAGCCACCTCGCCAACAGTAGTAACAGCAGCAATGGTCGTAACAGCAGCAGCTTACACAGTAAATTGCAGCAATCAGGCGAGCACTGCGCTATATCATTGCGAATCCCGATCTGGTAGTCCTTTTTCACACTCACCGTTGTACAATACTGCATCGAAATGAAGACATCTTAAATTTGAGGGTTTCCTAAAGAATCGACCGACTGCACATCACGATCCAGCATGGTGCGAGTCGACCTATCACGCCCAACAGCTGGAGCCTAAGCAATACAGGGTATAACCCTCCAAAGTCCTTGCTAATAAGATGACATGCACGTGTGTATTAGTAGCTGATCCGTTGCGTAATTATAGCGTGATCGTTTTCTTTAAATGTCAGTTAACTTACCATCTGGAAGCACTTGCAGAGCTGAAGTAGACTGTGCCGATCATCAACATTACAGTTATAGACTAGTTGATTGTCGTGTAGCTTTATAAACTAAATTTTGAAGGTCGCCCGTCGCGCGTCGCCCGTCGCGCGTCGCCCGTCGCCCGTCGCGCGTCGCCCGTCGCGCGTCGCCCGTCGCGCGTCGCCCGTCGTGCGTCGCCCGTCG
>NW_019091363.1:125159-160922 GCF_001949145.1 Acanthaster planci
TAGGATAGGCCTATGGTATCGACTTTAATCGCCGGCCGCAGTCTGCGGCTGCAATATTCACCCGTCTGAGTAGTCTTCCTGAGTTCACGTTACAGTGTAGGTACAAACGCTTTCGGCTGTCGTCAGTTACATCAGTAAGTTATCACTTACATCACAGTATGTTTGCCCAAGGTGTCAAATTATCTTGCTTTAAAAGAATTAACGATAATGTTACACTATACTCCTGAAGTCCCAGTGGTACCAACAGTATGATCGATGCCAACAAAACGCTTCACGCCAACAAAGCAACTATGGCCAACTATCGCCAACCGGATGACGGTAAACACAAGCGTCTAAAAATAGTTCCCTCGATTATAATCAGCGTTTTCATTTATCTTTTCGTTGAAGACGTGATTTATCGTCACAAACCTCCGAAAGAGAAACATTTACTTTAAAAAAGAAGTTTTTCATTGCTGGAGGATAATTTTCCGCTAGATATAAAGTGTCGTTTAAGACGACCGTTTGTCATATTGTCAGGCATACTGGTAGATTGTTCTTCATCCAGGCGGTATGATATACCTCGAAGCTCATATTTTTTTTTCATTAGCTTACATCGTATGAATGTTGAAAATTGTCTGTGGCGGGCCATGTATGAGTTGCTAGTCAAGGGTGATAATTTTGAGGTTTTTTGTTTTGTTACTGTTATTATTCTTTGTGTGTGATCGAGTCGGAACTGTTGGTCGTCATTCGCCTCCTTCAGGACTAATAAAGAAAGCCAAAATGCACTCATAGTCCATTAGCAACACTTGCAATTACATGTGTACTCAAAGCGCGGATTGTGGGTATAGGCCACGTGGAAATCATGCAGCAAACGAACCGTTCATTTCTATGGAGACATGCTGGTAAATGACTGATTGGTGGTTTCCCTTCACGACCGAATATGAGCGCCTGCGATATACTCTGAACTAATTGTGCTTGATTGGGCGCAAGAGCGCATCCAGAACCAAGTTTATTTGGTGGCGGCAAATTATTTTGGGGGCCAAAAGATTTGGAGATTTTCTTTGGGTGAGAAACAACTTTCATGGCCCTCTCTGGGGAGCTAGGCTACATTGGGGAATTTGCAACCATTAGAAAAACGGTAAATTAAATGATTCCAGAATGTTTTCTCACATTATTGAGCATCGAAATTAAAATTACTTTTTTGCCTGTTTAGCAGAGAGGCATGCATCCCTCTGCGCACCCCAAGATTGGTTGATGAAGGCTAACGAAACTGTTAATGAGAATAAGGAGTGAATGTGAAGTCCTTTTTGCCTAGGCTTGTTCAAATACCGTCAGTCAAAGAGATCCGTGTACCTCACCGTCTAAGGTGCGCACATACACTGTCCTTTAAAACAAATAACTGGCGGTATTTACAGTCTGCATGTTTTTAAGAGAGGACATTCTTGGCTTGCTAGTGCCGTTTTTCGTTTCATCTTATTTGCTCTCGATGATCCAGAGGTATGCCCTTAGTAATTCCAAGCACTCACACTGGAGCAGGTCCAATCTTTTGTTAAGAAAGGTTACTCCTTAGGCATGTTTTAATTAAATGCGTAGTGTTGCTAGCATCCCCTTTGAAATCAAACTGCACAGTAGAATCAATGCATCACGTTTTGTTATTTCAGCAAGGTCTAGTAATCATACTCTCTAAAAAGTGGCACATACTCAATTTCGATTTCCTTTGTTTTTATACTGGGGCATATATCTCTGGATCGCCTAAAACAAGTATGATTTTAACAAATTAATTTGCATCTCAAGTTAAGAAAATCCCCTTTAAAACCCCACAGGAACTTATAAATACCGGTGGCAAGTGTGCAAAATGGCCAGCATTAAGTTCATCATTATGGGAGGACACACGCTATATCAAGTACCATTAAAGGTTCTTCCTCAACTGTATCATTGTAACAGGTAGAGAGAAACTATACAATCTTTCATCGATTGAAATATTCTTGGGCACTGACTATTTTAGAGGGTTTAAAAAACTCAAAGGACATCTAACCAAAATATGTAGAGAACCAATTTCTGACTATCCCACTAATTTCGGAATAAGCCTCTTTCGAGTTATATTTGAATAAAATCTGGTACACTCTGTTATCTGATTACACAGAAACGTTACAATTTGAATTCCCCAGGCTAAAGACACTGTTGCTATACCTCGTGGTTCGGGGCAGGCTTTTGCTAGCGACCACCATCTCTGGAATGGACTGGTTCCTTTGTGCCGTTCCTCTACATTGAGAGCAGTGTTTTGTAACTAAGCAAATGCTTGCCCATCACGAGGTATAGCAACAATGGTTTTAGTATGGAAAATTCAAGTAGTTATGTTCACGTGAATTCAAAGAACTCAGTCTACCAGATGTTATTTAAATTTAACTCGCAAATGGTTTATAACTCTGACATACAGAAGCCCAAATGAAATATATCATTCTGCAAAATAGCTGAAGGATCGTTCTCGTTTGAAAATTATATTCTTTGCAGTACATACAACTGAAAACACTCAGGCTAAATAATGCATAACTGATTGAAGTGGCTAACATTTAAAGTTCCTAACTTGAAGTCTCAATTTTGAGGCACAGCCTATTTACAAAAGGCTTTTTGTGCGTAGTTCGGTAGTTATAACTAAATCAAATTGTGGGTTTTGAGTGGCATGGTTCATGGCTTGAGTGGTTAAATTTAAAATAATTTGGAGCACGTGCATTTGGGTTCTAATATATATGAGCTTTTTGAAGGTGCCACCCATCCTTATTCTGTTAACGCCGTTTTGTAGGAGCGGCATACTAAACCTTTAAAAAATAACCGCGGTCGACAAGGGTTACGTGTGTTACGTAACGCCCGCTGTCCTCAAAAGGTCGAACGTTGTTTGTATGTTATTTTGTTAACGACTTTTGCGTGGTCTGTGCTTCTAAGATTTGAAATTACACCATAACTTATTCCACGTTGAAAATTTCTGTGGGTGATTTCTTTATTTAGACATGGCGCTCCTACGTAGTGTAGCAACCAGTGGTTGATGAAAGTGTGGCTTGAAGTTTAATGAGCCTCGAGCTGGATCAAAAGGGGGCGCAGTTTTCTTAGCAACGGAGGCTAGTTTGGTCGGAACTGAACTTCGCTGGTTCACAAATGGCTATGAAGTTCATCGCTACCGACAAAATGAGCACTCCCGACAAAAATGGCTCTTTTTGACCTATAAAGGATGCTTCTACTGAGTGAGCCCGAATACTGTGTGTAAAGGGAGGTAGGACGCACGCGGAAAATTGCCGCCAGTGCACGGTGTTCGCTCTTTGCACGCTGCCGCCATAGGCATGCACAGCCTGGATCTGGTAGCTCTATGCAATCAATATAGCCGGTTCAGCGATTTCCGCATATATTGCTTATGTAATTTTGCGCATGCTGCGTTAGTTCTAAATACCATGCGATTGGACAAAACAATTCTAACGCGATTGTACAAGCTGCCAGTTCGCGTCTAGGCTCTGCATGGCTATGGCGGCAGCGTGCAAAGAACGAATAGCCCACGTGTATACAGCAATACTTGTTTTACATACAAAGTGTGGACATTCCTGTGTTCTCCTGCGATTAAAGAAAACCCGAGGAAAATGCTTCTTTTTCTCCCACTAGGATAACTCCTTCCAGCTGGATTTTTGATCCTGGACTGCCCCTCTTCATTTTGTCACAGATAACCTAGTGACCCCAAAATGCCTCTGAAACTGTTTTTCAGAGAGGGGAAAACATTGTGTGGACGTGTGTGAGTCCACACAACGCCCGGGTCCACACTATGTATGCCACGCCTGCACATTTTAGCCGGCAGGATACGGCCTTAGGTTATGTACGGAAAAAATTCCCTGTTGACCATAGTTAAGCTATCAGACGCTGTTCGATCGATAAGGAGCCTCTGTATTGGGCTAGCTATTATATAAACTGCAGCCAAAGGCTTGTTTCAAAACGATATAAAACAGTCTACAACCAAACACTATATCTCAAACGCCCTTGAGTAGGTAGGTCTACTTATGAGTATCAGTGGAACAAAAGTCACCCACATTATAGATTGTTTGCACAACACATTTTTAAATTACTAGTTGAAAAAGAGGCATCTCTGAGCAGGCTGGGGACTATTTCCTGAAAATATTAAATGTCAGTGATCCGGCCTAAAAGTTTGCCACCTGAAAATATCATTCAGAGATTTAATTAGTTGTTGGCCCGATGACAATATCCATATGAAAGTGTTATTGCAAGAAATTAGATCCCTCCTTACACAGTGACCCGACAAATCTGTCGGAAACCCGATGCGCTTGTGAAATCCTATGAAAGCCGTTATTGAATAAAATGGTTAGGAATTGCTTAATTTTTATCCCTGTGACGTCATGGACATCTCCGCTGAATTTACCCTTTGATTTTAATGTATTCACGGTGCGGCCTTGAATGGACGGTCAGAACGGTTGGTAATACAGGTCCCAATATGGCTTGAACCGCTTCCCGAGTTTTTCTAAATCTTTTTTTTTTCTTTCAAATTTTCCTGAAACTTCTTCAGAGGAGGTTTCAAAACGGGTTCCAGGAAGCAGCGGGTCTCGTTCTTTTGAGCAAAGGAGACAATTTTATAAGCAAAACGGGCCGAATACTAAAAGCTAGACTTTCCCCAAAAGTTTAAAGGTTTCAAACTGCCAGATATCAGTTTTGTGCAGTAGCATTTTTAACAGACTTACATCGATACAGCGGAGTATTTACAGGCTCTTTAAACGATCCTCTGCAGCACTCGTCACCAGACATTTGAGGGCCTGCTTTGAGTTCTTTGCATTCGGTTTACACAGGTTTACTCTATGGAATATTCTCTCCCTTTCTAACGCCCTATGACGGTCGTGTTTGTAGGAAACTGACATTTTAATCGAGTTTATTCAAAGTGTGCCAAAGCAAACAGACACGAGGATGATACAGTTGTGTAAGCATGAAGGTTGTCCAAAAGGGCGCGAAAAAACACATAGCATACTCCTGACGCCTTTACATCATTGACGCTACTACTTCAGCGCTGAAGTGAAATTAACGGCTATCAGTCCGTGACCAATTGAAAACGGCAAGCGGAGCGTAGGTTCTGGGGAGCACGGGGGAGTTTAGATCGTCCTCCATGGATCACCTACGCAGTCCCCGTTCTGGAACGATGCGCCCCGCAACCCGCTTTTCGAGTAGTATATGTATTTTCTTCAAAAAGCACGCTAACGACGTGCAGATGCCAATTTGCGACAACAGGTCAGGCCTCATATTGCTTTCCTTTTAATAGAGTCGTACATGTTGTAATTGAATTTTGGAATCTTTAGGTGTCATTTAAAAAGCTATTTCCTGGCTTGTGGCGGAGCAGGAGCCTGCCGATTTCCCAGGAGGGCTGTGCGGGCATGCTAGATCCCTGCCATCAGTCACGGCACGGCCGCGGCTCGGGCCTCGAGGTGGTCGGGCGAATGACACTTTGACACCAAGCCCAGGCCTCGGGGAGGTGGGCTTTCGGCGGCGCTGGCGAATGAGGGGAACCTGTCACGCCGTGGTATAACGATTTCGTGACAAATGAATTGAAGTGAGAAAGAGGTCGTACAGTGTTGAAGTCCGCCCCTTTTCCATGTTTGCCTCCGGTAACATCAATCATTCTTTTCAATCACTTCTTACCTATGTCACTTTTTAATCCGTAGCAAATTTTGACTTAGTGAGGAAGTACAAGAGGTAAGGCATAATGGTATAACAATTGTCTAACATCGTTTATTTAAAAAAGGTAACATCTGAAGCCCATTTGTTCCCTCGAATCCGTGGAATTTTTTCTCCATTTGACCTCTTCGGGGAAAAGTACTATCGTGCAGCTGCACTTCATGGCTTCACGCTTCAGCTGATTTGATAAGCTTTCATAAATGATTGATCAAGCAAACTGCATTGTTAAAAGGAAAAGCTAGTCAGCATATATTGAAAAGTGCAGTGTTATTTTCATAATCACCCCAAATATTCACCATGTTGAGTTTGACACCAGTTTGGTTTCTCCCGCAAATCAATTTGGGTTGGGGGTTTTGTAACATCTGACTCGCCGCGCATAATGATAATAACGGTTAATAATTTTGTACAGATAAAAATTACTCTGTAAGTTCATATTTATAAACGATAAAGTCTTCATTTGGTTGTATAGAAATGATCGCTTTTAAGTTGCTAGTGTTCCCTGTACATTGAGAATTCCAATATAGATGTAGATTTCGGCAAAAGAGCTGCCAATTTAGTTTTCGAGCCGTTCCACTCAAGTTTTTGCTGTGGTTCAACTTCGGAATTCAGGCATTCCAATTTCGATTT
Organism: Acanthaster planci; assembly: GCF_001949145.1. The sequence goes on from NW_019091363.1 coordinate 131,475, forward strand.
GATTTCCTTATTTTAAATTTCATAAAGAGGCATAAATTTCGCAAAACGAAAATTCAAATTAAAGTATTGAAGAAATGTTAAAAAATATAGCAAAACAACCACAGCAACAAATTAACTGAAATGGACATTTTCTGTCAGTCAACTCTTTTTTTTTATTCCTGTCTGTGTCTTGTAGATTGTGGACCTATTAATCGTTGTTTTGTTTTGTTTTGTTTTGTTTTGTTTATTTTTGGAGGTCTTATATTGTAAACTGACGAACTCCTGTTTTGTTTCTGTGATTGTGATTATGAAACATTCTGTTTAAGTTAAATTGGCCACTCATTTGCAAAATTTGACCTGCAAAACCTATAATCTGAAATATCCCCTAGACAGCCCATGGCGTTCTTTCGTCCATTTTATATAAACCCGAACAAAAAGCATGTTTGGTCCAGCGGCATTAAAAGGCCCATACCTTTATACAAAGTGGCGAAACTAATATACTTTCATTCCGTCCATATTTCATATCAGTTGAATTCTTTTTTTCCATCGTGTCGACATCAAGCTTTGTAAAGTAACTTCGTCCATAATTCATCACAAACGCAAAGGGAATATAACAACGACAGACATCATACGGTTTCCATGGAAATGCAGTATTACCACGCAGAAGCAATTTGTTTTGCTCCCAAATGACCACGGGTGATGATGCCACCACTAAAACCAAGGCGGCAAAATCCACAGCTTCGAGTTTGTTTCGGCTACGAACACGAGGTTTGATGACATCATAGGTTTTTAATTGCTGTCAATTGAGTTATCTAGCTGGTATCTTTATTTGCGCAAGATAACATCTCTTTTAAGTACTAAATAATGGATTCATGGTTGGAAGGCATCTGATCGTCTCGATAATATCCTCACGAAACTTCTGAGATGATGAATTTATTATGAAACTAATTTTTAAAAAAGTTTGTTCCGACTCAACTGTTCTCGTCCCCTAGATCTCATGGAGATAACAAACAAATTTAAATATTAACGATTGCTTATTTTTATATAAACATTTTGATAATTAGTTCAGTACTACAGACACCAACCCATAGGCCTATAGCTTACATAATATATTTTCCCTGCGGATAAAGCATGCAGCTTGACACATCCTCCATGTTTCACGGATTGTGCATTAAGGTAGAGTATGGATTTGTCTCACGGATTTCCTCCTATACAGTGGGCTCCATAGAAAATGTAATGTGTTCGGTGCACCTGCCCTTCATTCCTTTCCTAAGCCAGTGCCCTAGGGTCTCTCTGTTACCAGAAAGTAAAGTGTAGACTGAAGTTTCAATTTTTATAGACATCTCAATTCAACCCGGATGTTTATCCTTTACTGTTGGGGGGTTCTTCTTCTCTGCACAGGTGACAGCTCTTTCCAACAATATATTGCCCTCATGTACTTTCTTTGCCAGGTTATTTGGCCATTACCTACATGTATGTCTGTTGTTTAGACTGTCTGGTTACATGTTTTTGGTTTATTATTCTAATTTGTCTCTTACTTTCATCAATTAGTATTCTGTACATATATGTATATATCAATTCTATTTATCTAAAATTATCCCCATTCCTGTGACTGGCGTCTTTATGCTGTTGGATGTGGTTAATAATTAAATAAATATCAGGGGGCACATGGGGGTGCACTCATTTTTTTTTCAAGGGAGCACCACAAGAAAATAAGCTGTAGCTGCATATCAACGGAGATTCAGAGATTTCAAATGCGCTGGGGGGGGCATGCCCCCTTGCCCCCCGGTCAATTACGCCACTGGTTATAGTAAATGTAAAAAAATCCTTCCCGTTTTAAGTTACATTCACATACTGTTGCACTTCCGGCAACCCGGGAAGTTAACATTAAAAATGTTTCTTAAGATCAGGTCAACCAGATCACAATATATTTATATTTCATTCAGTTTGAGGGTTGGAGTCGCAAACATTTCCTTTTATTTCGACCTAAACTGCTTGTAATTTCACATACCGTTATTTTGCAGTGATGTCACAAAAATTCGTATTTCGGCATCGAGAGATCCACTGAGACATGACATGATACTAGAAAAGGTAGTGAAGCAATCGCACCGTCCTGGAATGTCGCTTGGGACAGGAAATCTTGATGAATTGACCATGTGAACATTTCTTCTGCAGGTCCTAGTTTACCGCCCACAGAGGAAAGCCGCGCTGCTGTTGGATGTTCCTACACCAGCTGCCCTCATCAATTTCTCGAACATTTCTGGAATCCAGTACTTCTCCTGCACTGGAAGTGGGTTAGTGTTTCAAGCGTGATTTTTTTCCCAGACTATAATCAAACAACGGTTCCAGGCAATTTTTTTCCTTAAAGGAACCGGAAAATACAATTTTTTTTTAAATTTTACAAAAAACCCTTGAAATTGCATGTTTGGGTTTCAAGTAACGTTATTTTAAATTTTGATTTTGGAATGCAACCTTTATTTTCATGGGTTTTTTGTTTTATGCTAATGCATATTTGCATATTTATGAGCAGAACTATGATGTTATCCAAGGCACTGAATCTCAATGTTGCTCTGATTTGTGCAAAGAAGATTTCTAGATTTTTTTAATCACTGCTATGGCAGATTTTATTTTTTTGGGCAATTTATTGCATACAAAAACGATCCAGCAAAAATCTTTTGCACAGAAATGTTCCCAGATAGCAAATTTGAACATGAAAACATGCAACTTGAACCACGTCTTCCTGGGTTTACATCAAGGCAAAAGCGCCCTCACTTGTACAGAAACTCCAGGTCAATTTTTAATGTTAGAAAAAGTGCACCGTTCAGTTCACGTAACTCAAAAAAGATGTCAAACAGTTTTCATATATGGAAGAAGAGTGCAGAGATACACAAAAAGTGATTCTAAGAAAAATTCATTTCCTGGTTTCTTTAAATGCCAAGTGTTGGGCTTATGGTCGTTTGTGATGAAGTTAGCGTAATACTTTGAGTTTGTATATGAAATATTTGTATAATATAATCCCTTAAATTCAAGTTGTAACGTTCATAGAAATGTTTTGCATAAAATTACAAAAACAAGTGCATTTCATACCGTACAAATTCGACCATCTCCTCATCTACTCATATCTTTAACACAGCTCTGTTTGGCTTGCTAGAAAAACAGTTCTCTTACGGAGATGTCTTCTGAACAAAAGATGCGTTGCTTAACAACCTAAAATACTGTGCGATTTGAACAGCTAAACACTCCAAGTGAAGTAGCTGTTAGGGAGAAAATAATGCTTTGCATTCTTTAATATTAGACCTGTGCATGTAAATCACCAACTGTCAGCAAATCATAGTGCTACTAGCCAATGTAAGCCAAATACACCACTGTGGCGTAGAAAAGCAGACCCATACAATAAATAGAGCTATATATATAATATATATTTATCCAGCCACCTGAATTAGAAGCCATTACGCGGTGCGGTGGTACCACGCGTGCTCATGGGGGTGGTACGCGCACGTGTTAATTGCCTCTGGGGCCAATGAGCAACTCGTTTTTACAAGAGATGTTTTTCCAAAGTTCGTTTGTTCGAGATATATGTACTCCAGTACTCCAGTACTCATGAGATTGTTTTCTCAGTATGCGTACCACGTGCGTACCAGAGTAAACTAACGAATCTCTTGTACCCATGTAGTATGCATACTGAGAAATGAACCTGAAATAGTATCTCCAAAACAACAAGAACAACTTCAAAACGACAACAACAACTTGGGGTTAGTCTTAGCCTTATCATTTTTAGAAATAAATGTGCATGTTTCCACAGCCATCAGCACTGATTCACGTTTTGGTATTCTAGCATGGTAGCTATCACTCAAACGTCTTTCAGCATTTTCAATTTTGTAACCATACAACATCGAAACCATCAACTTCTCGAAAAATATCAACCGATTAAGTTGTGATGAATAACTTTGCCTAATCTTTACAATAGATTTACTCAGCAAGTGTGCTAAATGCCAACAACTTCAAGAATTGGCATTTGGACAAATTACGTTACAGTCACTCAATGTTGAGTAAATAAAAATTATGGCCCAGCCCATACCAGTATACCCAGCAAAAGAACTTTGGGTCTCCACTTATCCTAACTTTATTTGAATAACATTGGCGTCTCCTCAGATTAGTCTATTGCAACAGTTACGCAAGTCTTTCCCAACCTGCGTGTTTCTGTCACAGATGTCAGGTACTCATTGGAAAGCTGCGATGCCCTGAGTGCCTACAGCTAACATACCTACGCTCCTAGCAACGAATCCCCTCTCTACCCTAAGAAAGTCCGCTCGTCGCTGAGGTTTGAAGCGTCGAACCGGGTAAAACGTGGGCGTCCACGGACCTGTCTATTGCCTCCTAAGGCTGGCCATTCCGAAGCGAGCACGCTACTGCATAGTGAGAATTACTAACTGAACGGTCCGGGTGCTGCTTTAGTCAGACTCGTACGGTGAGGGAGGATTAGGTATATATCTGCCTGGATTTTTGTCAAAAGAAGAGAGTAAAAGTAATTTATAAATTAGAATTACTGTCATATGTCGTCTCAAGTATGAATAATAGTAGCTTTACCCCAGAATATTCTCTTGATCCCAAATGGGATCTCGTTGCCCGAGATGTTTTGTTTTTAATTATTGGTGTTACTGGGAATATTTGCCTTATTTTTATTACACTCCGACACAAGAGCTTGCGCACCGTACCGAATTATCTCATCGTGAACTTGGCAGTTGTGGATTTGGGGTACATATGCTTGTTTTTACCTGCAGAAATTTCAATCTCGCTTGACTTGAGATCCGAGAAGTTTGAATTCTTTAAATCGGAGGAACTCTGTGAGCTCAACAGATACCTCCAACTGGTGTTTTTGGGCGTGTCCACATTCACCCTCACAGCGCTGAGCGTTGATCGATATCTAGCCGTTTCCAAACCGCTGGCCTGTCGTGTCCTGCGGAGCGGTCGGCGTCGATTATGCGCAGTACTGTTGGGTATAGCTCTTATTTGGTCTGCTGCATTTGCTGCAGGCTACCCGGGCATCCAATTGGCCATTTTGGGGGACGATGGCAAGTGCCTCTTTAAAAGATATAGGTACCCAGCTGAGGAGTACACGTATGCCTGTATTGTAATCTTTCTGCTGGTGCCCAGCGTGATAATATCGGTCAGCTACTGTTGCACTGCCAAAAATCTTCTCAAGTCCAACCACCTCTTGCAAGGTGGTCAAAGTACTGTGGTGTCACCGCGACAGCGCCGCCAAAGGCTACGTCTGGCAATTGCCATCGTCATTATCGTTGTCGTATTTGTGACCACTTGGACTCTTTATTACGCTCTAGATGTTGTATTTTTTCTAAACGGTGGTGTCCACTACTTGGACGACTTCCTGCAGCCGTATCCTGCAGTAAACGTTTTGAATCAGATTTCAGAAGTCTTGGTTCGGATTAATGCGCTTATAAATCCAATTATACTGTTTGTGGTCAGCTCGGCCCACAGGAGATGCTTAGCGATGACATTTTGCTGCTGTCTCCAAAGTCGATCGAATGGAGACCGAAAACGTTGGATGCGACTGCGCAAAAATACCTCCATGTCCATGCAGACAACAATGGAATCACAAACACGAAGATCACATCCCGATAACGGTCAGCTGATCTCTGATAATCAAGTGTAGAACAAAAGGGCAGCTAATGGTGGATTAAAAGAGGGAATTTTTTTCAATTCAGGCACTTTAATGTTCTTAAGAAAAAGGTTACCCAATTGTGAAGAAAGTTACATTGCGTAGAAACCTGATTGGAGGAATTTTACGGTTGATTCATGGAAGCATTTAAGCATCAAGCAAGTGTAAGTTGTAAAAAGTGTAAATGAGGCCATTTTCCGAATCCCATTCAAATACACGTAATGGTATTTCGTAGCAACGGGAATGGAGAGGGAGGCCATTGGCCATGACATGACCAAGCTCAATAGATTTGAACCAAACTTTACATATTAAATAGTCAATGATATATCAGCGCATACGGACCTGACTACGATATGCGCTAACGAGTATTGTATTAGGATTGTTATGGGGATGAACTCGACCTCCTTCATGATGCATCCTCGGCAAACATGGAGAGCAACAGTAGTAGGAACAGAGTAATTCAAATTTTTCATCTTTTAGGGGCACCTTAATTTCTTAGCATTGTTGTCTGCAAAAATCCTTACTGTTTAACTTAAACGTTTGATCGGAATATTTCAGATTTTGACTTTAAAAATAAGAATGAAGACCGAGACGTTTAAAGTTTAGGTAAGGTAAACTAAGTTTGAAGGTCACAAGAATGATGTCCAGGAAAATGGACACATAAACAGGGGTCTGATATCCTTTTAATTTAACTAATGGCAGTAAATTTCAAATCGTTCGTTTGCGCGTTGCCCTTTATAATAAAAAGGACAGCTAATTATTTTCTGCATTCACATTCCCATATTTCTACGCACCATTACAGGGCAACTAAGACCCGATTTTGTGCGCAGTTTTTGAGCAGCATTTATGCGATTTTCAAGCTTAATATTAACATAAAGCATCTTGGATTTTTTAATCATTTAAAGGTAGTAGTCCAGAATATTCCAAGTAATCAGTTTTTAGATTAATGGTAAAAGATTTTGGGTGGCAAATTAGCTTGACAAAATAATTCAGTGTACATCCTGAAAGGAAGTTATTTATTTTCTCAAAAGCCATACGGACACAGTCCCGAGAAAAAAGTTTTTCAAAGACCTGGTAATCCATTCCAAATTTTCACGATAGAAGTCGTCCCTTCAACGACAGGGACGATGACAAGACTGACGTCTCAGACCTGTTGACCTCGGTGGATTACACCCAACGGCTTCGCTTATAAAATCGTGTAGCACGTGCATTCTAAAAGAGAGTACGTGTATTCTGGTATGTTGGTTGTATCCACTCGCTCAGACTGGTACAGATGAGGTGTGGTAACCTTATCAATGCCACGCATGACGGCACAACTTTGGGCGTATAATGATATCTTTTGACATCAAACACATGCCATAAAGGCATGCACATATCCCTGTAAATAACTTTTTTAAAGAGATGTTTGTAAAAGGGTGATATAAAGGTCGAATTAACCTATATACACTGCACTTTAATTAATACAATAAATGCATTACACTTTGCACCACTGTTTTTCTGCGACTACGATTAGATGTTGTAACTTAGTTTCGAGTGTTTGATTTCGGAGTGTAACTTTCCCAAAAGAAATATAAATTATACTAGCTAGTTTTACAAATCAGTATGTTATGTTATTGTAATTGTATGTTTCGATAAGATCACGGGTTACATTTAATTCTCATTCGAAGAGCCGGTTCATCGAAATAAAGGATGATCATGTTATCATATCGCTGAAAATGCTCTTGAAGGATAGGCAGTTGAATTACTTAGAAATGCCTGATTTTGTTGAAGTGCTACATCTTATCACTTAAAATAAAAAAATAGAAGGAAATGATGCGCTAGTACTATTGGGTCACGTGGCTTTTTTGGAATTATATCTTATTTCTCAATAAGATTAAAACTAGCTCGTGTATACCCAAAAAATCTAAAAATGAACAGAATATAAATTTGTATTAAAGATTCCTATTTGAACTACTTTTTACTATATCCTTCATCGCAAGGTACAATTTTTTTTGCATGTAAATACGATATGATCAACTGTATACACGTTGTTACATACTTATGAAAGCCGCTGTTCGAAAAATCTACATTGTAATTAGTGTTTCCACGGGCTTTGTCGTCCGTCATTATTTGTTTGTTGGTTTTTTTGGGAAGGGTATTTTTTCATGCATAACGGGTCCATTACAGCGAACTTTTAACATGTCGTTATCTCTTTTATAAGTAAAATTCTAAACGCGTTTTTGCGTCACATGTTGTAGTTGCAGGAGTTATGAGACGGTTTAATATTTCAAAAAAGATACACGGTCATTCCAGAAAAAAAACACGCGTGAGGGTCGGCATAAGAAAGACTAGATCGGCGGGGCGTACACGCTCAGTCTTGCCGGGAGGGTCACGTGCTGGGGGAAAGATACACCAAGAAGGAAAACGGCGCGCCAAACATGCATGACGAACGCGAGCCGCAACGCAGTTTTCTCGTACAATGTGTTGTGCATGTCCTGGCACCAACTTTGAATTCTGTGTCGTTCTGAGGAATCTACATGAAGGAAATGAGATAAATATGGAAAATCTGTGCAGACCTAGGCTTTATGTGTAACAGAATGGATAGTCCTGAGCACATAATAGCAAGGAATTGAAACCTGTTTTAAATGGAAAAAAGTAATTGGTTCATTGTGAGGTTTCTTTTAGCTTTGGAATCTACTGTAGGCCTATTTGGTTGCCTCCAGTTTGCTTGGGAAATTACCTCGCGTGACTTAGTCCCTAAAGACCTCTATGTGGTAAAGCAGGGCTCTCTAGATTCTCATTGTATTAGCATTCTACTCAATCACGTGCTGGAGTACAGATATACATGTAAATAATCTTAGCTGTATACTTCTTGTGTTTTTTGCTTCCGTTGGTGTTCCTGAGTGGCCACAGTGAATGGGCGCGAATGCAAACGATGCCGGTTTTGACTTTTCATTCTGTAAGTAGTCTAAATCTAAATCTGTTGTCTAGAGCTAGGTCTAGGTTTTCACTCTACTGGAAATACACAGAGGCGCGCAAACAGTAGACCTAGCAGTAGCTCTAGAAGCTCGTTTCGGATACGGCCATCCATATCTGGCCCACGGCCACGCTTACTGGGCAAACTGTGCGCGTGCGTATTGCTGTCTCGGATGACCTCGGACGCGATTCATCCTGTGTTTGAACAATGAACTAGCTAATTACTATAATGCCTAGAAAATTGGTCGGGATCAGCACACAAAACATGCGCACAGGAGTAGAGTAGCTCCTTCATGTTATGAGGTCGTGTGTAGATACACTAAATACGCTGTGCTTCGTAGCCTGAAGAGTGGTATAATAGTCACGGATAGACTCGGATCGGTCGGGGTAAATGCAAATACAAGTGCGTAGCTCCGCAGGAAGCCAAGTTCTCTTGTGATTGGCCCATGTTCTATCATAAATATTAGCGGTTAAAAATATAGACCTTGTAACGTTTGTTTGTTTGTTTAATGCTATTTCTCTCGGGTTCTCTTTGGGAAAAGACAAGTTGAAACTGTAATCACAATTACTGAAATTGGAACAGTATTACGAATGGTCTGTGAATTAGACTGATTGCACACCACTGCCACAGAAAGTCATAATGGTCATTTATTCAACGAATCGTTTCTTAAGTAGATCATCGGATGCTAAGGAAAATAACACGACAGAGAAATTTCTGAAAAACGTTTCAACCTTTTGCAAACTCCAATAAAAATACTCACCCCTTTCCTGTGATTGAATAAGATCCATTAAACTAAGATACTAAACTGAGATACTGTCATTCATTTCGATGGGAATAAAGTAATATGAATCCCAATACACTGTGTTCTTGTATTGCACTCAATGTTCTCTTTGTACTTACTTTTTCTTCACATTTGTCCTTGTCCTCTACTTTCAAAATGTTGACATTTAAGCTAGAAAAACACAACTGTTTTAAAGGTAAAATTGGACTCTTAACCTTTGTGGTTGCATAATGACTCCACACAGTATGACGTCATTGATGCCCGTGATAAAAAATACACGTCATTTCCCAACCGGTCCGGCTGCCCTCCTGATCATTGAACTCTAGTTGAATAAAGGTTGAACAGGATTATATGTATAGCATTGATGGTGTGTTGTAAGGTGTTGTTGAACATACTTCACATTTTTTTCGAAAAGTAGAGTTGTGGAACTGCCATTCATATTCTTTCTGGATTACATAAATGCCATATGATGGCTGCCGTTGTCGTGCTTGGCGTAGCTTACTTTTATTATGTTCTTCAAAATCTGGCTTTCGGTGTCTCTATCATATAAATCCCAATTCCTTTTCATGGCTCTTTTCCTTTTGATACGGATGGTGCGCTGTATAGGCGACACCACTAAAAGTACTTCCAAATCGGCTGTTATCATGCTAGTGCCTAACCTGTAGCTTTGTAATAGCTAATGACGCACTGGGCATTCTATTTTGCGTCATAAAATATGGGCGTCATATTTCTCACCATTGTGCCAATTAGAGCCTGTTCCAAAACCATTTGGCAGCTACCGAATTCCTGACAGGTCGTTAGTGGAGAAAAAAAATGTACCGGTAGTGAGAAGGAGTCTTTCCCATGGAAACACAAGCAGCACGATCGAACAGTGATCAGTCCCGAACCCATCCTTTTAAGGGTGCTGCGATAAAGTTTTCTTAGAGAATAAAGCCCCCCCCCATACGGATACGGAAATCTACATCACCGTAAAACCAAAATGGCGCCAACATGCCTTTTAAAAGAGCAAATCAAATACTAATATAAGGTTAATCAATACGCAAAGGACACACGGACCCTTTTACGCGTTGAGCTGCTGCATATATAGCACAAGACCGTTGTAATGTACTTCAGGCATGGGAACAATAGTTTTTCCCTTCCACCACTTTAAAGAGCTTCCCAAACTCTGACCAGACAAATTGTTACAATATGAACGAGAATAATTTTCATAATAATACTGCAGCGTTTGCACAGATAAATTCAAGAAAAACCATTCATTTTGTTGTTGTTGTTTTGTTGTGGTATTTTTAATTTGTGGTCGAGGTCATTCAGTGCCAGCGCTGCTTTAATTGATCAAGGCAGGCCGATTCCTTAATTAACGGTCTAGTCTGCATTTTTCTCCCCGTTTGGCTTTATGGGATCAGCCCCGAGGCTTGGGTCGTTTCCCGTATTCTCAGTTGCGGCGGAAAGTTCCTGTGGAAGGCTTACGTAAACACACTACGGACCGGGAGTGCCCTTGGAATGGTTAAGCCGATGTTCTCTCCCCTGCTAAATGCGCAGCGTTCAATTCCCAGCCCTGCCGAAGTCAGTTGGGAGCTTGGATGCCAGCGGGCAAAGACAAACACTGTCAACGGCTAGACAGGTTAGATCTGCATTTTTCTCCCCGTTTGGCTTTATGGGATCAGCCCCGAGGCTTGGGTCGTGGATCTGCATTTTTCTCCCCGTTTGGCTTTATGGGATCAGCCCCGAGGCTTGGGTCGTTTCCCGTATTCTCAGTTGCGGCGGAAAGTTCCTGTGGAAGGCTTACGTAAACACACCACGGACCGGGAGTGCCCTTGGAATGGTTAAGCCGATGTTCTCTCCCCTGCTAAATGCGCAGCGTTCAATTCCCAGCCCTGCCGAAGTCAGTTGGGAGCTTGGATGCCAGCGGGCAAAGACAAACACTGTCAACGGCCAGACAGGTTAGATCACAGTTTACCCTCATCAGGGAATCGAGTAATCTGGAGGGCGTCTCCTGGGCAGCGATGGTAGGTGGCACGAAAGGTAGTGGCTTGTGAGGAATTCAAAAACTAAAGCTGTTCTCGATTGACTCGCGAGCAATGTTGTCCAACTGCCGATATAACGAAAGCGTAACTACAATTTGAGTGCAGCTAGTAAAAAAAAGTTCAAGATGGCAGTCACCAGATAAAAAGTTAGGAGAGTATTGCTCTTACGATAATTTAAAACACGAATCAGCTACATGTAAAACTTCTGCAAAGGCAAGTTTTATCTTTGATCAGGTTGGCCCATAGCCATATTTGTTATGATTGCTGCTCCAGCATCATAGTGCATAGTATAAATGAGTGCTTTCAGTGAAATTTCACAATAGGGTTAAGGAAAGTTGCGGCATATGCAATAGTCAGCCTCTGACGTTCGCCAGACTCACTCTAGTAAGTAGGGTATGAAAATCTAATCCGATCGCAGCTTTAATCGCATCTTGGTTGTTGGCATTTGAAACACCGTTCTCGCGTTCACAAAACGCAATATTATTTTAAATATTATTTAAAATTATTTTATTATTTTAATAATTAAATTATTTAATTGAGATTTTTTTCAGAAGAATTTCCGTTAAATGTCCCACATTCCGTCCTCAAAGCTTGGTCAAATGCCGTATAGAGTACGTTTGACTGTAAATCTGTTTGGTTCTCAACTCCTGGATATGAGGTTAAACTTGGGCTGTTGGCGTCCGAATCGAATCCTTGGGAAATAAATCAAAAATGAAAGTAATGAACGAGTACTGATGGTTTCACCATGCCACCATCTGGAATACGATGCCAAAGGCCAGTCCCGGAACTGTTTTGATCAATGTCATCATCTGACAGCTGAACACCCTGCATTGCACAATTGCACAATTCTTTGGCGGCCCCAACTCAAAACATCCCTTCCCGGTATCCTCGAGGAAATGAACAAATTAAACAATTGAGGCTGCCCAGCTGACGTCATCTGCAAGGAAATATCATTAGCAATTAAATGAAAGAACTTGCCACATTCAATAACACTTTCCCCCCTAAATATGATGTCTTTAGTACATGTCAATGGTCAGCGAAGTGACAGAATCACCTGACAACGAGAAAGTCATAAGATACTTATTTTTCCAAAGAACGAAAGTATTCCGAGCTTCATTTGGATAGTCAGGTATAAAACTACAGTGGAAGATGCTGTAAGTGGTTCTCTCTGATTCTACACATTCAATTAATTAACATGCACGCAGGCAGCTTGATAATTTGGGGGAAATCTCAGGGAATGAAGTTTACAGAATCACTAGACTAGATGTATTAACCTAGCCGGCATCTCAGGGAACGCAACGTTACATGACGCCCACATTCAAGAATTACGAGGAGAGAAGATTTCAATTAGCCTTTGACCGATATTTCCGATGTGACAGTTATATCGCTGCTCCGAAACGACCGGCCTTTACGCGTCGCTAATTTACCCAAACAGCCTTTCTCCCAAAGGGAGATATGCAGTATATAATAGCTCCTATAGCGGCCCAGGGTCCAGGGCCAGGTACGTGATGTATATCCAATTACGGTTTTTAAAAAAAATGAAAACTAGAGGATAACCACGGAGCTGCTTATACCTGTGAGGTTTTGACAAAATCATTTAACTAAATTATTTTAATGGCCCCATCTGAAGATACGATCATGAGATAATTTCAATTTTCATCTCCAACCCTTCCCTTTGTAGTTATCGGCAAAGTTTCAACCCTACAGGATATGCACTTAAGGAAGTATAGGGCTTTTTGAAAAAAATGCATTCTTGATGTAACGTGACTTGTCACCTGATGACGTCATCGTCCCGTCAGGTCTATATTCGTTTGTAATACATGTACTTCCCTTTCTAGCCTACTGCCAGGTTTCAACTCAATCGGACTTGTCCTTCAGAAGGTATAATGTTTAAAAAGTGCACCTTTAATGTCACGTGATTTGCCACCTGATGACGTCATCATTCCATGATGTCAATTTTTGTCTGAGGCACTTCCCTTTCAAGCCATCTTCCAAGTTTCAACCCAATCGGACTCGTACTTCACGGGATACAGTGCTGTGAAGATTGTACCTTTCATGTCACGTGACCAGTCACCTGATGACGTTATCATCACATCCGGTCAGAGTCTAAAACCCTTCGCTTTCCAGCTACACACAAAGTTTCAGCCCAATCAAACACATCAAGAGATAATTAAGGTGTTGTAAAGAGTGCACCTTTAATGTCACGTGACTTGTCGAATGATGACGTCATCATCACGTTATGTCATTTTTTGTCTACAACATTTTCCTTTCTAGATATCTGAAAAAATTCAACCCATTGTGGGATAGGTGTTTCAGAAGATATAGGTCTTTGAAGTTCGTACCTGAAATGCAATGTCGCCATTATGACGATATTGGTCTGGGACCCTCTCTACCTGGTGTACTAAAAAAAGAGCACTAATATGATGTCAACAGTCAGATTGGTAACGGTGCCAAAGTCTGGCTGTTGAAAAACCTGTGGGGGAAGTTTAAGTATTCAAAATTAAAAATAAATCGTGTGATGACATTATCAGGACATGACATCATGATAGTGTAGGAGCGTCCTTTAGACAATTATGACAACTGTCACCATAATGACAATTGTATTTGTAAAGCTTTCTGCTGTCCCGTCTGCCAGGATCAACCTACGCTTTCACAGAGGCTGGGTCATTGACACTTCCCACATTGTCACCTTGTGGAATGTAACTAGGTTTAATCTGGAATTAACCAAATCAAAGCAAAACATGTGGTATCAGGTTGTGAAATTACACGTCACATGAAAAGGTGGTAATTGATCAGGCTCTAATAAGATAAATCACAATACATGTACATGTACATTAAAAACACGTAGTTACATAATACTATACTGGAGGACATACATGTATCAATCTGAGTACATATAGTTTGCAATAGATAGAAAACCGAGGGCTCAATGTTTTTGTGAAATGTACAAGTATACAGCCAAAACTTACGACTTTGCTGAGCACAGGCTTACAAACACAATGTACTAGCAGAACTGGCAGTAATACGTCAAAACAGGGTTTTCCAATATCTATTCATCCAATAAATCTTCAAACTTTGTAACTTCAGTAGTTTTCTTCAACGTGAGATTACCCGCCAACAATACACGCGTAAGTATGGTCCCCAAATCTTTGTTATCTGAGCCCTATCACATTAAACAGTAATTATATGTACATGTAACCAGGTATCCGACTGAAACAACGTCGGTGTAGCGATAACTACTGCCCTACACACAAATATCACCGGTGAGCCAGAGTAAAATGCGCTGCCTGAATATACCTAAAGAAAAGCCTGTGTTACAGTATTTCTGGACACTCTCTAGCTGGTTGGTGAAGACTGTGAACCTAATATCATTTCAGTCAGGCCGAGCACAGTGCCAAAGTCTATCTGTTGAAAACCTCTACAAAGCCTATGGGAAAAACTGTAATTCTAAAAATTCAAACGCAAATCACATGATGATGTGATCATGACGATTTTCTTCCAGGACCATCCTTACATGATTATCTAAAGTCTGAAATCAATCAAATGTATAAAACTACCAAAGTCCCCATAGACAAATAAACATGTACAACCCTGTGGAGAAAATTCTGAAAAAGACGGGAAGGAAAACAAAAAGCAGAGCATAAGGCTTTTCCACATTTTGAATTTTTTTATGAAAAACAGAACAAGGCTTAAAAAATGGACGCTAAATGTGACATTATTTTCGCCCATAAGTTTCAATTCCATCGCACATGGACTCCCTGAGATGTCGGGCTTTATACATTTCACCTTTAAGGCCACGTATCTTGGCGCCTGATGATGTCATCATCACATGCTGGCAATTTTCATCTATAGCCCTGCTCTTTCTAGTTATCTGCAAAGTTTCAACCCAGTGGGACATGTACTTTAGGAGATATAGGGCTTTTAAGAGTGTACCTTTAAGGTCACGTGACTGGTACCTGATGAGGTCATCATCACATGTGGTCTGTTTTCTTCTTTGGTACATCCCTTTCGAAATATATGCAAAGTTTCAACCCAATCGGACATGCACTTCAGGAGATAAAGGCCTCTAAAATTTGCACCTTAAATGCCATGTCACGTGACACTTGGGGACGTCATGATGACGATTTTTTCTTGGACCCTGTTCACGCTGAGGACTGAGTGTGGACCTAATGTATTGAGTCAGATCAAAAAAGGGCTTAGTTTGCTGTTGAAAAAGTGTACAAAAATATGGGAAAATATTAAATAGTTTAAATTCCACAATAAATCAGCTGATGACGTCATTACGACGTCATGTTTTGTCACAGACCCTTGCTAAAAGTTTCTTAAATGTGTAAACTTTCTTTGTTTGATGCCCAATGAGGTGAGGAGAAAAAGTGCGGGAAGGCCAAGAAGAAGTTAAAAAAAAAAAACAAGAAAAATATGTAGAGAGACAAAGCCTTTTCGGCACTGGGCGGAAAAGCCAAAAACTTTTACGAAAGCAATAGCTTCAAGGAAATAATGTTTCAACCCAGCTCTGTGCGTTAATGCACGTAACGCGCGCACAATTTGCACATAATGCCGGTGGTGGTGCGTTCAGTTCTTTCTTTTCTACTGGTGTATAACTTTAAGTGCTTATAAAAAGATCTGAAAGTAAAATTGTTAGTAAATTCCAATCGTGTTAACAAATTTAATTTAGGTTAGGTCGTGTTTGCATGTAGATGTATAATTGGCTGCTTCGGCTACAATGCGGGAGCAGCTATTGCTTTTTTTCGGGGATTTTTCGCATTTTGCAAAAAATGCATTTTTTTCGCTTTTCCACATAGTGCGCTGGCTATGCCGCTATGCTTTGTTTTTCTACATATTTTTCTTTGGGGGAGGGGAGGGTCCCACATAGTGCGATACGCAGAAAGGCTTTGTTTTTCTTCTTTAATACCTTTTTTGTTTATTTGTTGTTGGTTTTTGCTTTTCCGCATAGTGCGTAGGTCTTTTTTTACGTCATCAAAGACGAAAAAGAACCAAATATGATCATGAAATCATCAGGTGCCAAGTCACGTGAACTTAAAAGTGCACACTTAAAAGACCTATATCTCCTTAAGTACGTGTCCCACCTGGTTGAAACTATGCAGATAACTAAAAAAAAGTAAGGGATAAAGACTAAAATTGACGACAGGGGATGATGGCGTCATTTAGCGACAAATAAAGTGACATTAAAGGTGCACACTTTAAAGCCCTATATCTCCTGAACTACATGTCCCCTCTGTTTGAGTCTTTGCAGATTGCTGGAAAAGGAAAGGTTATAGAACAAAATTGACCTCGTGTGATGATGACCTCGTAACGTAATATTAAAGGTGCAAAGTTTAAAGCCTTATATCTCCCTGAGTCCATGGAAACTTTACAGATAGCTGGAAAGGGAAGTGTTATGGATAAAAAATAATTTAACACATAACGTTCATTATTCAAAGGCATAAACTTCTATTCAGTTTTTTTTTTATTTTCCACATAGTACCCTATGCTGAAAAGGCTTTGTTTTTCTACTTTTTTCTTTCTTTTTTTAAAAGGTTTTTTTTCTTCTTGGACTTCCAGCCCTTTTTCTCACCACCTGTGTGGGCCTTTAACAAAGTCATATGACTTTGAAACTTTATACACCTAAGTTACTTATAGCAAGGGTCTCTTCCGAAACATGACGTCGTAATGACGTCATCAGCTGATTTATTGTGGAATTTAAAATATTCAAAGTTTCCCATATATTGGAAACGTTTTTTAACAGCAAGTCAAAGGCCCTTTCTTGGTCTAACTCAATACAAATCAAGTCCACACTCAGTCCTCAAGATAAATAGGGTACAAGACAAAATCGTCATCATGACGTCACCATTTGTCACGCGACGTGGCATTGACGGTGGGAATTTCAGTGGCGCATAATCCCTGAAGCACACGTCCGATTGTGTTGAAACTGCAGATATTTCGAAAGGGGTTTATCAAAGACGAAAACGGACATGTGATGATGACGTTATCGGGTGCCAAGTCACGTGATTTCAAAGGTGCACTCTCGTGCAGTATGAGTACCGTTTGGTTGAAACTTGGCAGGGTGGCTAGAAAAGGAAGGGATGCAGATGAAAATGTATTCCATCTCGTAATGGTATCATCAGATGACAAGTTATGTGACAGTTATCGACATGATATAGATTGTAAAAGTTTTACAGACTGATTTTTATTTTTTAGCCATTAAAATAATTTTGTCTCAATGATTTCGTCAAAACCCTTAGCCGAAGCAGCTCCGTGGTTGTTCACTAGTTTTAATATATAGCTTGCAGACACAAAGTGCAGCGCATGCCCCATAATTTGATTTATTAATACGGAGAGATTTCTTTTGTAAAATAAAAACATGGAGCTTATTTTTAGGTTATGGAACTAATGAAATTATTCTTTCCATTGCACGAGTGGTGAAACATTTATCATTTTGTTGTACACCACCTGATTAAGTCATCATCTGACAAAAATATGGAGTGATATTTCATGTTGACTTGTATCGCCCGAAATTAGGCGTTTGCAGCGCGTGCAACGCCAAATTTAATTAGCATAATCATCAATAATTCACAGCGTGAACAATGATCCACCAACCAGTCGACACGAATTCACTCAGGAGTATAGATACGATTACCATTTGAAAGAAAAGCATAGTGCGAATGGGGTGAAGAAAATAATACGCCATTCCGTAAGGAGATCACTTATATGTTTCAGATTCCAGTGTACACCAAGTGTATACGAGAGACAAACATAATGAACCCTTTGTCTCTGTGTTCCTTTTGTTTAGCGGGGAAAAGGGTGTCGTTCATAAGGGGGAGATAGGATATGTGTGTCACGTATGTTCATGCCCCCACATATTCACCCCTTCCAATTAGTTTATGCGCGTGCGCTAAAATTCGGCAAGGTTGCTGTCACTTTCTGTTGCTTGTTAAAAATGGCGACACAAGCCAGTAAACGACTCTACCAAAACCCACCTGAGGAGATCTACTGCACTATGAAAAGGTTTGCTGAATTTATACCAGGGAAATACAATCAGGCTTCAAATTTCATTTTGTGATGTGTTTCTTGTTAATCACAAGTGGCATTACGGAGAAAATGGGGTGAAAGATGTCTGCGTACGTTACCAAATCGAACGTGAAAAAAGGGTGTTTTAAAATCGAAATTTTGAATTGTTCTCCAGTTCTTTCCACACATGCTGCATATCTTGGTAAATGAAAAAATGTTTGAAAAAGGAAACCATGTTATGTTTAAGCTACTGCAAATTATCGTTCGTTAGTTTTGTCAATTTCAACTTTGGCTCTCTGTCGACTGGTGGTCGGCTATGATTTATGTGTGCATATGTACACGTAGGCCTACATGTAGTCTATCAACGCACGTATACAGGCACCACTAGGGACAAAATTAATGATTCTCGCGCAAAACATTCAAATTCGCAATAGCTTGAAAATACAACCGATGTTTTTATCGCGTCTTAATACACACGGCACTTCATTTCGTTTGTTTGGATAAACTGGAGAAGTGGTTGTATAATGGAAAAGACCGTGAACGTATTTTGTTTCAAATCTGATCGTGTTTTTTTTTTTTTGGAAAATCACTTTTTCAGAACTTGTTTCAAATTTTGTGCAACTGTCATATATTACGGTGGTATTATGTAGTCAAATCAATATTGAATTGTCGGGTTATCTCGGGGGTCTTTTTGGGGGGGGGGTTAAAAATAAATTATGGTCTCCATCCGTGGAAAGAAGTGTCGGAACGGTGTCCCACGTCGCCTGCCTCGAAATCCACAATAAAGTGGTCGAGAGCGCGGATGCACTAACTCTCAGCTAAATGTGCACAAAGGCATAAGAATGAACATACGTGCCCCATAGAGATAACGTTCATTACAGGCGCGCATGCGCACTTCATTTTCAATTAGATAGCAATGGTTTTTCGTGCAAGCGGACGATGTTAGTGGCACATATTTTTTCAAAGCCTGACCTCGTAAAAAACCAAAGTGTAGCAGCATAAATATATTTCGGGAGGATCTTAACACGACACCACGAACAACACACATTTTTCATCCATTCGTAAGATTTTTAAGTAACAGTGAATCTCAGAAGAGTATTTAAAAAAGTACATTTTACAGACCCTTTCTACCAACGAATAAAATCAAGTGCAAACTTTTGCACTTATTTCATCAATTAATTTCAATAGAAAACAAGTTTTCTGAGGCAGAAATCCGGCGCCAAATTCAAGATCCACACTTAATGCATTGATTTCACGCATCTATTTTGAATCCACCGGATAAAAGTTTTAATATTCAGGTCATTTCGAACCGCCCTAAATCGTACCGTTCCAACGGTACACGGAAATTAAAAGCCATTTTGTATCCATTCTAATTACAAAACTATTATGGCCAATACTATATGATTGTGTGGTGAATATGTGCCGATTTTGTCAGTACTGATACTATTTCATAACGTAGAATCCTTAAATTAAAGACAATTCCTGTTAATCACTTCCGCTGCTAAGGATACTGACCAGTGCGGTACCCCGACGTCATAGTCGCTGCGTCCAGCTCAGCGCAAGTGCATGAACTTACACATGTACACATGTACATGCGTATGTTATGCGTACACATTCAGGACTGCACATGACCTGCGTCTCGATCGTCGCTGCAAAAATTAATGATACTCAAAAGTCTGCCCTTATTAGACTATGGTGCAAGGGTATCCTCCTTCTTTGTCAAAGGTTCGACAAAGCGAAATCTTCTAACTGTAAGAATTTAGTTTTATTTAGACATAAAACAATTTTGGATTAGATATGTGACGGATTTTCCGTTATAAAATATCTGGATTCACAAAATTCTGCGCGAAAACTTGGTTCAGATTTTCAATTTCTTATCCGGCGGATTCCAAATTTTTGCACGCAGTCAATTTAGACACTCTCTTACTTTATGCAGATCAAACTCATTTTCAAGAGAAAGTGATCAAATGTGCCAACACTCCATTTTTTTCAGGTGAAAAATCAAATCATTTAGGCCCAAAACCACATTTTCACTACATTTTCTGACGCAGAGCACAAAAATAAATGTCATCTAAAATAAAAACATTGATGTAAATTGGATATGTCATGAAAATATTTCGTTATTTATGCTAGAAATCTGGCAATCCATTAACAAAGACAACCAAAGACAACGCCTCATTTTGCGACCATGCAGAGCGCGCGAAATCAGACATAATAGCCTGTTGCTCTGCTGTTTGCGCACGCGGAGTTTGGTAATGAACGCCATGAACATTGTGATATAGGCGTTGCACAACACAAAAATTCGTCATTTAATAATATATTAAAGAAACTAATGCACGTCTGACATTGTAATACCCATCGGTCTCAGCTTTTCTGTCGTCGAAAATCGTCACAACACAGTCCATTTCACTTCCACCGTTGATACCCGTTACCAGTGCCTTAAAGTGCAACTGATCAACACTTAAAACTGTTTTTCAAGATGTGTTTAGCCAGTTTTTCAAGACTGTGTTTAGCCAGTAAACACTTTTCTAAACACTTTCCTGCTCTCAGTTTGTAAAAATGTTTGAATGCTAAAGTGTTAAGACTTTTGATGGATAGAAGAAGGGCATGCACGGTTTTATGTGTGTGTGTTTTTTTTTCTTTAAACGCGACTCATATTTTAACGTTCTTCTTCATAATGCCTTTCTGCCTCGCAGCAGAAAAAGAATTTTCACGAAAAATCACACTCCAAAGAATGAAATTCCGCCCAATTCACGCCAGTGAGTCGTCTTATGCATGCCTACATATATATTGGTAACTTGGTAGTTGTCGTGTGTTAGAGCTTAGAGGCCATAAAACTGGTGTTTCGTAGGAAATTTGAAAGGTGTTTAAAAACCAGTTAGTGATGTCATCATTTAGAAAAAACAAAAAAATGGTATTATTTCATATACACGTCACTTTACCGATGTCAGTTTTTAAAAATGAAAGGATATTATTTCTTCTTTCAAGTGGAGTTCGGCGCAACTGCAAAAACGAATACATCTTCTAGTTCTGTTGCTAAAATGACAGTCAGGCATGGTGGATCGATCGAACAAGTAAATGCACATGTGAAACGATCAAGGGTCAAAGTTAAAAATACCACTGCGCAAGCGTGACAAAACACGGGCAACGGAAAAAACACGATGGACACAATCTTAATGCAGTCATTAAAAGGGATAAGTGTATTTTGAAAACAGGAAAACACTGAAATGAGTTAGAGAAAATATATGTAATTGCTTTTCTTAACAATCCTGTATTCATTATATTAATCTTTCACGAATGATTTCAAACCAAAAAAGAAGAAACAATTTGGGCTTCATATATACCTATAAATGTAATACTTAACACAAAGAAAATGTGGATGAGTGGATCCGGCACCAAATTTTTGGGAGAGGCAAAATTTGGAGAGGCATAAAAGTTGAAATTTTGGCTTGTAAAAGAATTTCCGGACATTCTCCGTAAGTTGTCAGCACATCTACTCCATACTGACTAAATCCAGTTCATAGTTTGGGCCCGTCGTAAAACTGATTGAGTACACAAACGAGAAAAGAGGGGCCAAAATGGAAAAAGCATCTGTTATCGGGAGCGATAAATAACAGAACATCCGGAGGATGGCATAGTATGGAAGTGCAAAACCCTCTTCTAAAGACCGTACAGTAAATTCCTGTTGTGCCTCTCAACCAACCTTGTATAGTCAAAGATTGGCTTCTATCAGAAAACCGCCCTTTTGCTCATAATATTAACAGGTACATGCATTTCGTGTTCTCGCGCTTGCTATATATTATTACGTCATTATTCGCTGTTGAGCAATTCTCTCCCATTCCGGGCATAATATCCGGATAAAATAAGATACTGCATATTGGCTGGTTTTTTATTTCTGCGAAGAAATTACATTACATGTATCATGCTTTTATACCAGACATCGCGTACTAGAACAAATACTGATCAGGGACTAGACTGTACTTTATAAATATATCCAACATCTTTTATGTGTGCAAATGATCCTATAGGCCTACCAGGGTGGAAGAGAAGCTAGCCCAGGGACGCCCTGCTCGTCATCAGGAGAACGAGGTTAACAATTGTAACGATGACAGCAATGTCACCCAACAGTAGTCAACCAGTAGAGTGATTTTACGACGCGTCAGTAATGAATGGAAAAGCCAGGGGTGGTTTTAAGGAACAATAAATCCTCAACAATCTATTTTTTTTTTTTTTACGGCCTGTCTGAAGAAGCAGTTTTGTGACGGTTCAGAGGCCTTTGGAAGGATAGGATTTGGACTTTTTCCCAGCAACGCCTGGTTTCATAATCAGTTGCTGTTACTATTTTGAGCCTACTTACACTTCACTGCTGCATTTAATTGTTAATATTAATGCACGTTTTTCACTGCGTAGACCAATAACAGACTTAACGCTTCCTTTTCTGAACTCCAGACCTCAGTGCAGTATAAACGGACAGAAAACAAGGTATTTTATTTTAAATCAACTTGGGTAAAATTTATTAACCAATGACGCTCTTGAAAGGAATGTATGATGACATGCGGAAGGCATGTATTAATAAAACTATGGAAAATGTATCACTTTTAGAAATGCATATCTGATAGAGGGAATGACACATGTTTCCACTCTTCAAGACTATAACGGAGAACAAAGAGCCAAAAAGAATTCCCAGCTGGGAAAATGAGAAAATTCAGACGCGGTACCGTGGGGTTGTTTAATCCAAATCGAACAAGCTGTAGAGGGAAACTTTATGGCTTGTCTGCTCGTCCAATCATCAGTCAGCCTGTACAGTCGTCGTCCAATTTCAACCGCACGAAGTACTAGGCCTCTTTACACGCGCAAAAAATACGACTCGCTCGGCTTAGACTTCGTCTGCCGGCTGCAAGCAGTGTCATTATCGCAATTGGATGACACGTGCTGAGTCAGGTCAGACAATCGAGTCCTGATTTGATGAATTAGCTTACCCGCAACTGTTATTGTTTCTTGCGAAGGAGGGAAAATTAATTGTTTATGCGCGTGCCAAGTATTGACTTAATGAGCACTCCCCGGCGGAAAGTAATTCCGGGGGGAGACTCACTTATTAAATTGTGTTATCGTGTACGGTTAATTTTGGAACAGTTGGCACTCGTAAAACGGAAGACTTTTTTCACAGTTTCAGAACCCAATCAAGATTTTGCTTTTATAAGAAGTTTAACTTGAATTGCTAACTACTTTTTGCGACCTCCCACGCTGAGGAAGATCACTTTTCTGAATACCAAAAGTCAAGGAACTTTCATTCATGAAGCTGACGTGAATGATCTTTGGACACTATTGGGCTGAGTTCGGACGGCGTGTTCTTGTATGCTCAATTTCTTGTTTGTGGCTCGGCTGTTCGAACGCCGGGGAACTTAAAACCGGTTGTCGCTGGTAGTAGTACTACAAGAAAAATGGCGGCGTTCATTACGTTCTTCGAGAGTTAATGTTTGGATAACTGGGCAGAATTCTTTTCTATTAAAAAGGAACATTTCTGTTATGGAATATTAATATTCATTTTGCAAAACTTACCATTGTCTCAGACTTTATAAGCCATCTCGCTATTTCTTACGACTGTTCCAAAATCAAAAACCCGTATAAACCCTGACGAGGAGGTGGTGTGTGATCCTGTTCCGAGAACAGTGTTCTTGAGTCGTGTTCGGGCCGTTCGGGTGCGAGATCAAGAAACTCATGTCCCGAACAGGCCTCCCGAACTCGAGTGCAAGAAAGGACATCTGTGAGGGGTGCTATCGCACAGTCGTAGCCATTACCTTTTGGACGTCCAAAAAGCGTGGACCATAGCCGTGGGCTTTTTTCACTTCATTCACAATTTTGAACACGTGCGCCTAAGTGGGCATGGCGGTAAAACAGTGCTTCTTTATGAGCGTATACACCGCTGATGCGCGGCCCACTAGCTTTAAACGAATTCGAAGAATCAGAAGCCATTACTGCGGGGCCATCCTGTTTGCACGTTGGTGGTATGCGCGCGTTACCTTCCTCTACGGCCAAAGTGCGCGCGCCCTCAAGTTAAGACAAGCACATGAGGGCAATGGCCCCGTACAAATTGCATCTCCTCGGATTTCCCAGGCCATATTGTACTCTTTTGGTTATCGTGCTATGTTCGAGCATTGTCAACTGTCCCAACTTAGTTTATGGTATCCACTTCTAGTAGAAGCACCCCCTCATCGGTATAAAGGAGCTATACTGGTGTTGAGTGCTCAGTTTGTTGGTAGCGATGTGACCATAACGCGTACATTTCATAGTCGTTCGTGAACCAGTGAAGTTCAGTTCCGTCCACATGAGCCTCCGTTGCTGAGAAAATTGCGCCTTCTCAGTCTTGGTCCAGCTTGAGGCTCATAGGTCCAACTTTGGTGGACCCATTACGTCGACAGAGTTGGGCATGCCCCAAGGAGGCACGGGCAACTTTGGGACGTAACAGTTTCAGTGCTACAGTATGAATGGTGAACGTGGATAAGGTTGCAACGACCGACCTCGCATGGACCAGACAATAACCTGTTTGTCAATAAATTTATCATTATGTACGCAAGTGCACAGTTGGCAATGCGACCAAAAGGGTACAACGGCTAATTCAAAATGTTCCGGGGGACGAACCTACGTCATTATACTTCTCTAAAATTGGTTCCTTTTTCCTTCAGAAAACCCTCTAAAATTGACATATCCTTTTCTCTTTTTTTGTGTTTTTTTTTCAAAATAAAGACCCAAACAATGAGCTTCGAAATAAACTGTGCTGATCGGGGTACAATGGATCACTCTCTCGAGCTGAATCACTGGCCTAATGTGCGAAACAACTTTATGATTCAGGGTCAAATGGCCAGCCAGAGCTGTTTAAAGAGAGAATAAAGCCAAACTAGACTTTGAAACCGAAAGAGCTCCTTAATATCTGTGCAGTACAACATGTAGCCAGCCCACGTGACTAAATGTAATGGACCACCTTGGTCACGGTGATCGCATGTATTCATGTATACATGTATTCCTACGGCCAGTTTCAACCACGTGCATGTGCGAAGGCAGCATGCTTGACTAGTTTATCTTGAATAGGTAGATTACCATCATAACACTATGCACCATTACCATCACAACACATCACAGGTTCAGCACGATCGTGACATCACAGATCAAAGGTCTCTTGTTTGCTAATTGTCCATGCGCACCGAGGCACAATGCACCATTTTGGTTCCAACAATTGAGACACTTATGTCGCAACTCTCTCTAGAAACAGCTCGCGACTCGGCCATTTAGTCCGCTGTTATTCAGGAGCCCTGGTAAATCTAATTCCAACGTCCTGTTAAAAAAAACCACTTAGATCAGAGAGTAATATGGCTATGTCGATATTAAACTTTATAAAGAAGAAAGAAGCCAAACTAGGAAAATTTACGAGAAAATGAACATGAGCTTTGCACACTGTACATTTTCAACTTGCCTTTTAGGGTGGGCACAAAAGAAGGGCACTATTTGAAGGGGTTAGATTCAGTGTAAACACAAAAGATTTTACCCCATCCAAATAGCGCCCCCCTATTATGTCCGCCGTGCTTCTAAAAGGCAAATGGGCCGCTCAGACGTTTGGCCGCCATGCCCACTTAGGCGCACGCGTTCAAAATTGTGAATGAAGTGAAAAAAGCCCACGGCTATGGTCCACACTTTTTGGACGTCCAAAAGGTAATGGCTACGACTGTGCGATAGCACCCCTCACAGTTGCCCTTTCTCGCACACGGGCGGCTGCCGCGGGCGGCTGTGCCGCGGTGGGCGAGTGAACTCAGATTATCGATCACTCGTGTCATGCAGCTTGTGCCTAACATCAAAAACGCACGGAAATTTAAATAAAAATGTCTCTCCATGACACAGTTTTTGCTGGAAAGACTTCCTTAATGGAGGGGGGGCTTCAGATACAGTCCGGCCTAAGTATAAATGTACAGTACATTGTACATGGCATACTCAATAGGACATATTCATACAATACGTGTACACCGAAACCGCTGCACAGTGCTCCGCCTACAACGAATTTCGGATACAACGAATTCTTCCACTAGGTCACGCGGATTTCTTAATAACGAGAGTCGACTAATAGCTCTATCGTAATAGGTAATACACCTTTTCACTTATAAATTCATAATTATGTACGCAAGTGCAAAAATGGCCTTGGTGGCAAGAAGTGTGAGCGGGCCGTTGAAAAAAATGTGCGACTTTGATGATAATTTTCTTTCAAGTTTTCTGGCTTTGTTCAGTTTTTTCTTCAGAAAATCCCATTAAAACGTTTTTGTTATTAGTTTCTGATTTAAGCCGGAATTTTAGCGCTCTGTAAAAAGACTTTATAATTGTGATTTTTCCTGTGCTCACAAGACCGCCGTTTCCCTAGTAGGGCCCCCTTCATCATAAGTATTATAAATTACATTGTTGGTGTTTTGGGGCCAACCTGTGCATTTGTAAAGTCGTAGAGTACTGGTGTTCAAATTTAAAGTAGTATACATGCCCTGTACATGCAGGCACATAGCTTACTGTTGGCGTTGCACCTGTTCATAGCCGAAACCGAAATAAATGGTATCCAGTTGTCGTGTTTGGGGTTGAACAGCAAGACAAAGTGCAGATTTCCAAGAGAAGGGATCTGGGGGATTCTGAATTTGGGGACCCCCCCCCCAAGTTTGTGTCATTTTAATCTGTGCACAGTTTCATATGAGCATATGGAACAAGTTTATGCAGTAAAAGAAAACCTCAAAAGACTCTTTGAGGGATAAACTTTTCCTGAACCAAGTAATTAAAATGAACACAGTGGTTCATTAGCAGGACCAGTCAATTAGTAAAGATGCGTGTCTGTTCGTGAAATCGGAAATCCATGTTTTCCTAACTTTTGGTCCTTATGTGCAATGTTTTTTCCATAGGGAAGGGGCACACATGTTCACGCGCGCAACAGTTGCATTTGTAACGAAGATGTGTGGCTGTTTGTGAAAACTTGACATATTCTTTCGGCCTTTCCAGTCAATACGTTCTGTACGTGTACGAGGGGCAGTGAGATTTGTGTCTCTTTGTGAAAACGCAAAATGCCCTTATCGAAATTTTGGCCCTTAGCAACATGAATGAATGTAAAAAAAAAAAATGCCGCATTTGACATGTGTGGCTCTTCATGAAAACAGTGACGAATGTAAGGCATGTGTGTCGCATATGCCTCTTCGACCAATAGTGTAGATGTATCCTGATGATCACGCCCTTTGTGTAGCGCCCTCTGTTGAAGCACGTGCGCGGTGAGGTATATTGTCTAATCACAAACAAATGATTGAAGTACATGTACACCTTAAAGAAGTCAGCCCTTCCCGACTTTTCGTCTTTATTCCAGAATTCCGTACATAATTTAGGCTAACTAGATGTAAGGGATGCAAGGAGGTTTCATGGAGCCAATTGCCACAAATAAACCAGAGGCTTCAGTTGAGACCCTTTTTAATCCTGAAGTTGTGACCTCTGATCTGACCTACGTCGTGTGTGTGTCAGAACCCCCTGTGGACCCCCTAGCAGTCGCACTACCAGCGCTGCCAGAGATGAATGCTGGGCCTGATAGGACCTGCGCAATCCCCGAAGTGCTGCAGCTATCCGGTTCGTAAGTGACTTCGTCACGGGGGTGGACGCACCACGACTTGCAGGCTCCGATTGGACGATCGCTGAAGTTACCATGTAAACGGCGACCAACGCATGTAACTCTATGTGCAGTGCATGTCCAGACTGAGTGGATGTGGTTTAAACTGAAGTGGCGTCACACTTACGAACGGCATAAATAGTGTGTCATTTGTTGCAAAATACACGCGTGCGTCAAGCTTAAGAATGCGCGTGTGAGCGCCATGCCACCGTAGTTATGGCTTCTCCTTGGATTGATCTATAATCATGTACACTGTGCAATAAGTACGTCATGCTGTGTTGGATCGATTATCGGTTGTGGTGCTTATCAGGCTGAAGGGGGTCGATCCCGAAATATTTGTTTTCATTAACAATGTTAAATGTTAAAGGAACATCAAAGGAACACCATGAATTCCTTTTTGCCAGAAAACCGAGTACAATTCTGTACAGGACGTCATTCAAGCAAGAAAGTCTTAGTAATTGCATCTTCACAACAAAAAATAGTTGTCGGACTAGATGAGCCCTAAGTAGTTTTCTTTCTCGTCGCTTGATTAATTAACAACTGAGCATGGAGCATGCTTAAAGATTTTTCTAAGCCCGGCAAATTTCCACAAATGCAAAAGTATTTTAGTGTACTAAAACGAATACAGTCGGGCACCACATTATTTCTCAGTTTCTAACTTCTCCATAGTTTTTGCACGTGCAAAATGATCCAGTACCAGGGTATGGCCGTAGGGGCACACTGCTCCACATCACGGCAAAGCTATGGAGAGAGTAGCGCCAACTTAAGACCCTGGAACCAAAATGGCTGCCGTTACATGTATGTGTGCAGTACAGCATGCAGCCATTGCACTGACGCATAATCCACCATTTTGGTTCCATCAATCGAGACACTCATGTCACAATTTGCTAGCTCTACACCATGGGGACGAGTTACACCATTTGAACTGCTGGGCTGAACTAGGGGCCAAAGGCGTACCGCACCGGCAGACTGTCGCCTCGTGGTTGAATTCGGTGTTTGATGAGCAACCTAAATTGAATAATGCGAACGCCATGTCTCTTTTCTGCCGGTACATGCAGCCTGGCCTCGCCCAACTTCCAAACGTCGCCAAATCAAGGACTTAGGCCGTAAAGATGCACCCTCGCATTTAGGCCAGAAATATGTCCGCCGAGCTCATTCATAAAAGTTTACACTCAAAATATTCTATATTAAAGGGTCCTGAGAGCCATGGAACTGGGGAACTGAAAAAATCTGAGACTGAACCTCTGAGCCGGACTCGGGGCTTCTAATTCTGAGCAAGTTGGATGCAATTGGGTCCGAAAGTGGCACTATTTGAGCCATTTTGCAGAGGGATGCTTTTTCACAATGGCTACTTTT